>PVKP010033934.1:0-24645 GCA_004027715.1 Plecturocebus donacophilus | reverse complement strand
CCTTCTGAAGCCTGATTCTGTGAGTTCATCACACTCATCCTCCGTCAAGCCTTGTTCTCTTGCTGATGAGGAGCTGCGATCCCCTGTAGGAGGAGAGGCATTCTGATTTCGGGTGTTCTCAGCCTTTTTGCACTCGTTTCTTCCCATTTTTGTGGATTTATCCACCTGTCGTCTTTGTAATTGCCGACTTTCAGATTGGGTCTCTGAGTGGACGTCCGGCTTGTTGGTGATGAAGTTTTTTCTGTTTCTTAGTTTCCTTTGGGGGGCGCCCCTTCCCCACAGAGCTGGGCCTTCCGGGTTCAGCTGTGCTTGTTCTCAGTCCTCAGCACTTCCAATTGCTGTTCTCCTTGTGGGGATGGGACCAGCGGAGCCCGACTAAAAGTTAGGCACCCAGTCCCGTATACTCCGCACCGAGAAGCGCTGCGCTGGCGAAAAGATTCGCGCTGGCAACCCGTGTGGCTCCTTTGCCGGGAATCTCCTAGTTTGTGGGCATCAAAAATTCGTCTGCAATTGCAGCATCCACTTGCTCTCTGCGCTTTCACTGGGAGCTACAATCCTGAGCTGCTGCTACGTGGCCATCTTGGATCTCTCCGAGGTAGTACTTCTTTAACCACTCTGGTGCATCTGAAATTGCCGAGTACACTAGGCTGCTGGGAGGGTTCACGGAGGAGAGGCTGCTGTGGGTCCATGCAGGCCTCTGTGGCCAGCAGGGCTCCTGCTGAGGCCAGAGCTTTGATTGTGCTGTGCTCGCTGGTGTTGAGGAGTGGGGAGCCGGGTCTCCAGGCAAAAGCCTTAGGAGTCTAGGTTGAGCTGGGCTCCCTAGTGGTGATTCAGATCAGCACGCAAGGGAACCCTGGCCTTGCCTGACACAGAGGGGACAGCGAGGTTTCAAGAGCCCAGATGTGGCATGTCCGCGCAGACTCACCACACTTGAATCCCAGCTGGTGGTGTGGGGCACACGGGCCCTCCTGGCCCACAGCGAGGAGGTGAAGCCCAGACCTGTTCTTGTGTGCTGCTCCCCATGCCCAAAGCCACGTCCTGGGGTATTGCAGGAGAGCTTTAAAATGCAGATTCCTAGGCCTCACGCCTAGACATTTTGACTGAATTGGTTTGTGTGGTTCTAACATGTAGCCAGGGCCAAGAACTTCTGAGCTAGGGAGCCAGAGTCAGATGGCTGGAAAGTTTATTAGGAAGATTACAGCTGGGCACGGTGGCTCACACCCGTAATCTCAGCACTTCGGGAGGCCCAGGCAGGAGGGTCACTAGGGGCCAGGAGTTTGAGACCAGTTTGGACAACATAGTGAGATCTTGTCTCTACAAAAAATACAAAAATTAGCCAGGTATGGTGGCATGTGCCTGTAACCTGTAGTCCTGTCTACCTGGGTGGCCGAGGCAGAAGGATCTCATGAGCCCAGGAGTTTAAGGTTGCAGTGAGCTGTCAGTGTGCCACTGCACTCCAGCCTGGGTGACAGATGGAGACCCTGTCTCTCAAAAATGCAGTTCCCTGCTGGGCACGGTGGCTCACACGCGTCATCCCAGCACTTCAGGAGGCTGAGGCGGGCAGATCACCTGAGGTTGGGAGTTTGAGACCAGCCTGACCAACATGGAGAAACCCTGTGTCTACTGAAAATACAAAATTAGCTGGGTGTGGTGGCACAGGTCTGTAATCCCAGCTACTGGAGAGGGTGACGCAGAATTGCTTGATTCCAGGAAGCGTGGTGAGCCAAGATCGCGCCATCACACTTCAGCCCGGGCAACGAGAGTGAAACTTTGTCTCAAAAAAAAAAAAAAAAAAAGTGCACTTCCCAGCCCTGGAATTGTGATTCTGTGGGGTCGGAGAAGTGCAGGCACTCTGTGAGGGAGCCTTTTAGCCATTTCTGGCCCATTGAACCCAGCGAGGATACTGGGCTGTCACTGGGCCTGCTGAGTTTCCCCAGTGCACCCCGGAGAGGCAGTGGCTCTGTGTGGTGGGTCTTTTCTTACGGGCTCTGGGTTGGCCTTGCCCTGTTCATACCTAAGTCCGTCCACTCTGCCAGCTGGGCCCTTCTGAATGCTTGTGGGGCAGGGATGCCTGGGCTCCGGCCCCCTCATTATTGGATGTAGTGCCGTTCCTACCTGGTGGGGTTGTGGGAAGCATCAGGGAGCCTCATGCTCACCCTGGGGAAGCCACCGGCGTAGGGGCCCCCAGCCTCTCCCCTTTCGCCAGCCTCTGGGCAGACCCTGGATGCGAAGATGCTCCTTTTAAAGATGGCAGTCGGTGAAGGAGGCCGGCAGCCACAGCGGCTCAGGATGCTGCCCACTGTTGGGGGCCGGGTGGCTCCCTCATCTCAGGTCTGTGTTGCAGGGGCTGTTTCAAGGCTTTCTACATCCACAAGTTCAGAGCCATGCTGGGCAAGAACCGGCTCATCTTCCCAGGCGAGAAGGTAGCGTCTGGGTCCTGGGGGTCTGAGCAGCCTGGCCCCACAAGGCCCCTGCTTGTCCCTCCCACAGGTGGTCTGGCCTGCTGCAGCCGCCAGCTCCGTCCTGGGATTTGAGGGCTGCCTCGATGTCCTGGACGTCCTCGAGGCGGGGTGTCTGCTCGTGTTGGAGGTGGGGTGCCCTGAGTGCTGTTTCTTCTCTCCCAGGTGCTCTTGGCGTGGTCTGGGGGGCCTTCGTCCAGCTCCATGGTCTGGCAGATCCTTGAGGTGCGTGTTCACCACCCACTTGGCCCGGGTGGCTGGGCTGAGGCTGGGGGGCTCCTTTCTCAGTCTGCTGAGGGGCTGTTGGCGGGGTCTAGAGAGCAGCCCGCCCCCCCGGCCTGGACATCAGGAGGTTCTCAGATGTGTTTACAGTAGGCGCACAAATCAGAAGCTGTGTCCAGAGCGCTCGTGTGCGTCTCACTTGACTTGTGTCCCTTTACTCAACCTGCACAGAAGTGTAGGAGTGCCACTTTCCAGTCAGTGGAAAGTGGCATCTCAGCTTGGCCGTGTGTGACCCGAGGGAAGATCAGGAAGCGGGAGACGGGGATTGTCGGGAGGAGCAAAGGGAGCAGCATTGGAGGCGGAGGCGGGGCTCGGGGTGGTGGGCTGTGCCCCTGGCGTGTTCAAGGCCAGCTCAGGAAGTCTGGGGCAGGGAGGGCGTCTCAGAAGGGCACAGGAGAGAGATGTGCCGGGTTTCTCCACACTCCCAGTGAGGGTGCAGTCTGGAGGAAGCTGTTTCTGGGAGGTGGGTGGTTGACAGGGGAGGGTTGGCTCTGCCTGGGTGATGGGTGTGGTGTTGGTCTCAGGTTGGGCGCACTGCACGGCACTGCTGAAGTTAGTGTTCTGTTCTCTGAGGTCCCCCGAACCCTCAGGAGGGTGGTGTGAGGTAACTGGCTCAGCCCTCTGTGCCCAGTGGTGCCCCGGCCTCTAGGAGACTCTTGCCTTTTTGGTCGTGACAGCATGTGCTTTCTGAGTGTCCAGAAGTGTGTGAGGTGCAGTCCTGGTGGCCCCGCAGCCCCAGCCTTCTCTTCTGAGGTGTTGTTGAGCCATCCAGGACTAGCACGTTTTACCAGGGGGTGAAGACCCCCAGGCTTCTGTGGAAAACACGTCGGGCACGCAGCCTCACCTACTGGGCCTGCCTGGCCCCCAAGTCTGAATGGCTTTGTGCACTAAAAGCAATGGCAGGGGAAGGTCACTTTGGCCAGGGTCTTCGCTCTCTCCTCTTCGCTCGCCCACTTTCCAGGAGGGCGTTCAGTGCAGATGAAAAGTGTTCTGAGCTGAGGTGTCCTGTGGCTTGCGGCCAGGGCTGAGTCCCTGATGCTTCTCCCTCCAGGGTCTGAGCCAAGATTCTGCCAAGAGACTGCGTTTTGTGCCGGGGGTCATCTTTGTTGATGGTATGTGTGGCCATTGCCCCTGCTACTCCCTGGCCACTGGGGTGTGCCCTGCTGACCCTCCTCTGGTGGGGCGTGTGGAGCTGCTGCTGCCCCTGCACTCAGGCCCTGGTGGGGACATAGCCCTGAAGGAGGCAGGGGATGTGTCCGCCGTTAGGAGGCACCAGTGTTCCTGGAACCTGAGAACATCCTCAGAAAGTTGGGGGTAGGGAGCAGGAGCGGCGGCTGCCCAGCCCCCATCATGGGCTCTGGGGACAGAGAAGGGCATGGGAAGCATAGGTAGTGGGGGGACCCAGGGCCGCCTCCCTGAGCCTTGCTCCTATGGGACCAACTCCTGGGGTGTTCACTCTAGTGCTGAGGTCAGCCACAGGGAGAACCCCCTTCCCCAAAGGAAAACGGCAGATATCCCAACAGCTCCTCCAGGAAGCACCACCCTACAGAGCAAGGCCTGGAAGGATTTCTCGGGGGGAGGCGGCCCCACACCCTGCCTGGCTCTTCCGTGAGCCGTGACTCCGCTGGGGTTTTTCAGAGGGAGCAGCCTGTGGCCGGAGCCCAGAGGAGAGAGCGAAGACCCTGGCCGAAGTGAAGCCCATCCTGCAAGCAATTGGGTTCCCGTGGCACGTGGTGGCCTTAGAGGAGGTGGGAGGGCTGGCCCTGGGAAGGGGTCCTAGAGGCGACCTCTGGGGCTGTCTTGAGTCTCACTGCCCTCTCCTGCCTCCCGGAAGGTGTTCAGCCTGCCGCCAGCGGCGCTTCGATGCTCTTCCCAGGAGCCAGCGGCTCTCGACAGGGCCTACAAGGCAGCCGTGGACAGCTTCCTCCAGCAGCAGCATGTGCTGGGGGCGGGGGGTGGGCCTGGCCCGGCTCATGGGGAGGAACAGCTGTCCCCCCATGCCCAGCCCCCACGGGACCCCCAGAGTCTGGTGAGACCACCTGCTGCTGCCCAGACCGAGGCTCTTTCCCAGCTGTTCTGCTCAGTGAGGACGCTGACAGCCAAGGAGGAGCTTCTGCAGACCCTGCGGTGAGGCCCCGCAGTCCCCAGCCCCCGAGAGCCCCTCCCCAGGCCAGCCCCGCCCAGCCCTGAGATGCTCTGTGCCACAGGGCCCACCTGATCCTGCACATGGCCCGAGCTCACGGCTACTCCAAGGTCATGACTGGGGACAGCTGCACTCGCTTGGCCATCAAGCTCATGACCAACCTCGCGCTGGGTAGAGGGGCCTTCCTGGCTTGGGACACGGTAGGCAGGGTTCTGGGTGCCTAGGAGGCCCGTCCCCACCCTCACCCATTCAGCCATCTTCACTTGGGAGTACTAGCGTGTCAGTCCTGCGGTGTCTCAGATGGAGGTGGGGTCTGTGACCCTTCACACCCGGTAGGGGAGGAGGGGCACATACAGGCCTTGACCTTGACTGTACAGCTCCCACCTCCCCAGGGCTTCTCCGATGAGCGGCACGGAGACGTCGTGGTGGTGCGACCCATGCGGGACCACACCCTGAAGGAGGTCGCCTTCTACAACCGGCTGTTCGCCGTCCCTTCTGTCTTCACGCCAGCCATCGATACCAAGGTGGGTTCACCAAGGCAGGCTGTGTGGGCTGGGTGGCCCCTCACACGGGCTCAGAGGTCACTGGGACACCTTCAGTGACTCCTGTCGTGTCCTCCAGCAGTGCCACATCCCCAGGGTCCTCTGAGTGAGTCTGCCCTGTCCCTGAGGGCGTGAGGGTGACAGGAGGGCCCCACAGGGACACTGCTGTCCTCTGGCTTCCTTGAGTTGTCACGACAAGCCAGACCCATGGGGGCCAGCTGTGTGGAACTCACAGCACCTGCCCTCATGACTTTCTGCCCCAGCCTGGTGCTGGCCCTGGGCTCTCCCTTAGCCCTGAATCTGATTGTTCTCTAGGCCCCTGAAAAGGCCAGCATCCACCGGCTGATGGAGGCCTTCATCCTCCGGCTGCAGACCCAGTTTCCCTCCACCGTCAGCACTGTGTACAGGTGTGTGCAGGTGTGTGCTGAGCACACTGCTCGTGCTCAGGCCGGGGCTTACGGTGGAGCTGCGCCCCATGCTCACCTGTTCCTCCCACCCCCGGCCACAGGACAAGTGAGAAGCTGGTGAAAGCCCCTCGGGACGGCCCAGCCGCCGGCGACTGCAACCCTCGCTGTTTGCTGTGCATGTGCGCCTTGGACATTGATGCCGCTGGTCTGTGCATCCTGCTATTGGGGTGATGGGAGAGTAGGGGGGCTCGGCAGCACCAGGGTCCCCTCAGCCCCTCTCTTGCTTGCAGACAGTGCCACGGCTTTTGGGGCTCAGACCTCCTCACATCTCTCCCAGATCCAGTCGCCCACCCCCCTGACTGAGACTGGGACACGCCAGGGGCCCTGCTGTTCTCCAGGGGGACCCCGGGCCCAGGGCTGCTGCCAGGGGGCCTCCAGGAGGTGAGTCCCTGTCCCTACCACCTCTGGCCTGCTGCCTGGTGGGAGGGGGACCTGCCCTCACCCACTGGTGCTAAGGTGAGCACCCATCCAGCTCTGCTCCTGCAGGGAGGACCCCCAAGCCTGCATCGTGGAGCAGCTGTGCTACGGCTGCCGTGTGAACATGAAGGACTTGGTGAGTTGGTACCACCTGGCTGGGCTTGGAGAGGGGACGGGCCGGCCTTCCTGCATTCCCTCCCAACCCCGGCCTCTTACAGCCCTCGCTGGAGCTCCTGCCGCAGTACATCCTGGCCGAGGCCCAGCTCCGCACCCAGAGGTACTGGGGCCCATCCTGCTGTGGCCTGGGGGCAGGTGCCTGGGGGCTGGTGCCCACTGCAGCTTTCTCTCTAGGGCCTGGGTGTTGGCAGAGATCCGGGACTGTCTAATTGAGGACAGTGACGATGAGGTGGGACAGCAGGCGCCAGGTGCAGGGTCCACCACGCTAGGGCCAGAAGGCAAGGATGGGGCCGGCCTCTGAGTGTCCGTTTGTATAAATAAAACATTTTTAATTAAAAAAATAC
Source organism: Plecturocebus donacophilus (assembly GCA_004027715.1). Lineage (NCBI taxonomy): Eukaryota > Metazoa > Chordata > Mammalia > Primates > Pitheciidae > Plecturocebus > Plecturocebus donacophilus. The sequence continues at coordinate 17,814 of PVKP010033934.1, read as the reverse complement.
CTACAGTATGCGTGGGAGACAGCATTGCCACGCAGGCCATGGGCACGCAGTGTCCTCCGACAGACAGCAGCATCAGGGCTCAGGCAGGCCGGGAGGACGTGTCACAGCTGGCAGCCATGGACGGGGCAGCAGCTCCCCCAGCCCTAGGAGTGCCTCCCGCGGTGTGGCCGTGCTGGCCCGCAGCAGCTCCTACTCCTTCTCACGAGTCCACTTGATCATGGTCTCCGGGGAGCGGTAGAGGAAGATGAGCTTGGCGTACAGCTCCTCCTCCAGCTCCAGCTCCCGCGTCTCACGCACCAGGAAGATGTCCTGGCAGAGCTTGAGGATGCGGTCCACGCACGGCAGCTCCTCGAACATGATGGAGTGCGAGATCTCGCTGAAGAAGCCGCGCACGAACTTGCCGATGACCAGCACAATGGACACATACAGCCCCATGATCCTGTGGGGGGAGCCAGTGAGTCCTGGGGCCGCCCGGAGCCCTCAAGAGCTACGGGGCGCCCTCCAGCCACACACTCACCCATAGCCAGCCAGGAAGCCGAGGCTCGGTGGGCTGACCTTGTCGCTGAAGATGACCATGGGCAGCAGGTTGCAGTCGGCCTGGCAGTCCTCCAGCTCAATGACCCACCACTCAAGGAAGCCGGTGGCCCCTGGGCCCCGCTCCCTCCGCAGCTGGATACGCACGCCGAGGTAGTCGGCCTCCTCATCTGGGGTGGAGCCGGGAGATGGTTTGGGCTGCGAGCCACCCCTCCCTATCCTCCCTCAACCCTGTGCCCCCACTCACTGGGCTGCAGCTGCTTCACAGGGTTGGCTTCGGGCCCGTTGGGGGCGCGGATGTACTTGGGGAAGAGGTTGGGGATGACCCTGCAGGGAGGTGGGAGGTCAGGCCTGGCCCTGCGTTCCTGCCCACCGACCACCCAGAGCCCTTCACTCACACAGACTGGTCCAAGGTGCCCTCCAGCAGGCTGGCCAGCTGGCGCCGCTCAGTGCTGTTGGGGGCCAGGGCCAGCATGTGCTTCTCATTGGCATATTCCACGGTGCCTCCCTTAGCCAGATCCCTGTGGGCGGGAACACAGTGTGACCCAGGGCAGTGCGTCCAGCCCCCCAAGCCCTGCCCCAGGCCCGGGCCGCACCTCTGGAAGTTCCAGGTGAAGCGCAGGGTGATGTCGGCTGTGCCGTTGTACAGCTCCCGCTTCATCTGGGCGCGGCTGGGTGGGCTGATACGCCACAGTGCCCCGGAACTGCCCTCAATCTGTGCCGTCACGATGTCCTCGGGGCTGTACTGGCTGATGAACTGCATGGCCAGCTGGGTGCAGGTGACACCCTCAGTGACTGCAGCCTCTTCCCCCCACCCCATCAGGCTGTCCCAAGGCAGAGGCCACTTACTGGGTGGGGGTCAAACTGCCGGGACAGCTCCTCATAGGCCTGGGGTGTGAAGGGGATGATGGATGGCTGCTGGGCGCTCATGGTGAACAGGGGCTGGAGGCACAGGGCCGCGAAGATGAGCGAACGGGGGCAGCTAGGGGCAGCACCACCTTGGCCAGAACCCCCAGGAGATGAGAGTGGACAGGCGGGCCAGTGCATGCTCACCTCATAGCCGCCCAGCTTGAGGGTGACGGTGACATCGATGGGCTGGTTCACCACGCCCACCACGGAGCGTACCAGCGACATGAAGAGCAGGGGGAACCAGATGATGGCGATGAGGAAGAGGATGATGAGGCCACCCATGCCGTACTTGACGATCTTCTTCTTCTTCTGCCCTTTGGGCTGCGGGTATTTCTGGAGGGCAGCAACACAGTCACCCACTCAGTTCTGCCCTTCCTGCAGGCAACAGGCCACAGTCTCCAGCTCACCCAGCAGCCCACAAAAGCCCTGGCCTGACTTGGGCATGGCACAGCTGTAGCAGTGGCAGGCAGCCGCAGGCCCGTGGGCCAGGACTGAGGGTCCAGCTGAAACCCTCATGTTTGGGGGCCACTGGTCTTAGATGAGGGAGCTGTGCCCACTCGGGGAATGGACAGGCTTTCTTCGACACACAGCGCGGGCCCCGCCCAGGCAGGAGACTGGAACGGAACTCCTGCGTCACACCAAGTGCCATCACTCCAAGGGCATCTAAGAGCTCAAATGATAGAACTTTTAGAAGAAAACGGGGCAAATCTTCATGAACTTGGTGTTACCAAAATAAGCACTTCTGTGCTGCCAAAGACACCATCCAGAAATGTAACAGACAGCACGTAGGATTGGAGAAACTGTCTGCAAGTCAGGTAAGGGCCCAGCGACCAGGGAACAGAAAGAATTCTTAGACCTCAGTCATTTCTAGCCAGTGTATCTACAGAAAAAGAACCTAATGAGAAACCCAGCTCTTGGGCACGGTGGCTCAGGCCTGTAATCCCAGCACTTTGGGAGGCCAAGGTGGGCGGATCACTTGAAGTCAGGAATTCAAGATCAACTGGGCCAAAACTGCAAAAGTTAGCCAGGTGTGGTACTGCACACCTATAGTCCCAGCTACTTGGGAGGCTGAGGTGGGAGAATCAGTTGGAGGCAAAGGCTGCACCAAGCCAAGATGATGCCTTTGCACTTCAGCCTGTGCGGCAGAGTGAGATCCTGTCTCAAAACCCAACTAAAACACAGAAAGGATTTGAATAGACATTTCACCAAGGAAGACACACGGTCAAGCACAAGAAAAGACGCTCACCATCAGTCAGCAGGGAGCTGCAGAAGGCTCCGCAGGAACAGCCAGAACAAAAACCACAGCAGCAGGCTGCTGAGGACGTGGACAGTGGCCTGTGTGTTGCTGGGGGAGCCTAAGATGGTGGAGCGGCCGTGCAAACCAGCGGCTGCTCACGATGTAAAACGCCACCAGACAGCACTTCAGCCCTGGCATGTAGCCACAGAACCGAGGACAGGCGCGCACACGTGTACACCGCGGTGCCTGGCAGCCTCACGGGAAACAGCCCCTCAGTCAGTCCATCCACAGATGAACATGTGGTGCATCCGTACCCCAGAATGTCATTTGCCCATGAAAGGGAAGGCCGTGCTGCCATGGGGGTGAACCTCAAAAATAACGCTGAGTGAGGAGAGCCGGTCACAGAAGGACAAAGGCTGACTGATCCTGTTTCCATAAGGTACCCACAACAGGCAAATCCATACAGAAACAGGCAGTAGACGAGGGGTTACCAGGGTCCGGGGAGGGGGAAACAGTGACAGCCAGTGGGCACTTGGGTTCTTTTTACTGTAGAGACAGGGTTTCACACTGTTGTCCAAGCTAGAGTGCAGTCGTGTGATCGGGCTTAATGCAGCGTACACCACGTGGCCTCAAGCCCTCCCGCCTGAGCCTACAGAGTACCTGGGAGCACAGGTGTGCACCATCACACCCAGCTAATGTTTTTTGTAGGGGAAGTCTGGCTGTGTTGCCCAGGTTGGTCTTAAACTCCCGGCCTCAACTCGTCCTCCTCTGGCCTCCCAGAGTGCTGGGACCACAGGCGTGAGCACCACAGCCAGCTGATTTCATTTTTACATTTGCTGAGGTGGGTCTCACTGCGTTGCCCAGGCAGGTCTTCAACTCCCGGCCTGGAGCAGTCCTCCCTTCTCCACCACTTTAAGTGCCGGGATTGCAGGCGTGAGCCACTGTATCCGGGCCTGGGTTTCTTTTTGAAGTGGTGAAAATAAAGTTGATGTTAGTGGTAGATGCTCAACTGTGAATATACTAAAAACCCCTGAATTGTACATTTTAAATGGCTGAATGGGCTGATGCATGGATTTTCTCCCAATAAAGCCATTCAATAAGAACTTGGGTAACTGTCCGACTGGGTGCCCTGCACCAGGCCCGCTCAGGGGCTGCTCTACTGCCAGCCTACCTGGAACAGGGCCAGGTCTGCCCGCTTCTGGCCCCGGCACCCGCCTGCAGCTGCCAAGGTCACTGCCCTCGGGATCAGCTGGTTGTGGGCTTGCCTCGTGTCCCTCCCCATTGCCTGCGAACCCTGGGAGGACTACCAGCACCCCCGGTTCTCAGGGCAGCAGTGCCTCTGTCCCAGGGAGAGGGCACATCCCTGGCCCCTTGTTCAGGCCCCCGCCCTGGCCCAGGCACCTTTTCTGTCTCCCGGCTGCACTTGATGATGAAGATGTTGGCATAGATGTCCTCCACGCACATCCAGTTGGACAGGGACAGCGTGGTGTCTGTCCACACCCAGTCCATCACTGCCCGCAGCTCCACCAGGAATGGCACCAGCCGGAACCTGCCCACAGCCAGGGATCCCGTCAGGTGGGGTTCCTCCTGCCCGGGCCATGACAGGGCAGGATCTTGCTTCTCACCACCCCCACCCCGGCGGGACCCTCAGTTACCCCTGGAAAAGGAAGAGGTTGAGGTGATTGTATTTCTTGGTGAGGAAGTTGCCAAGGATGCGGGTGGGGTAGCCGCAGCGGATCTGGTAGGCGGACAGGGCGAAGTAGATGCATTTCACGAAGTACCACAGCTGCGCCACCGCATTCTGGCTGAACATCCTGGGGCGGGATGGCCAGGTCAAGGACCCCGTCGGAAGTGGAGCCCCGCCCCGGAGACCACACTCCTCCCCCGCACATGGGCCCACCTCTCGGTGACGGCGGGCAGGATGAAGAACATCCACAGGTGGATGGCCAGCACCAGCACCACCTGGAAGGCCAGCTTGCCCAGCACGGTCTTGCGCAGGTAGAGGGCGCGGTCGACCACCATGGTGCCGAACTGGATGAGCAGCATGACCAGAAAGGCCTCGGGCACCTGGTCATCTGACAGGGAGGACGTGATGTCCGTGGCCGCTGAGTGCTTCTGTGTCCGGGAGAGCACAGGTCAGGGGGAGCCAGGCCCGCGGGATGTGGGTGGCTGCTGCTGGGCTCCGCGTCCACTGGGGGATCCCAGGTCTGACTCACCCCAAAGGCCCAGAAGCCAAAAATGATGATAATGAAGTCGACGACATCAGCCAGGAACATGAGGGCGTAGACATCGGTGGCTGCGCGGTACTTGGTGTGCAGAATGTCGTGGAAGAAGCGCTGCAGCGGCCGGTACGAGCCCTGGGCCCTGCGGAAGTGGGGGCTCAGCCGGTGCCAGTGCCTGCCTCCCTGCCCCCACTGCACAGCTGCCCCCGGCTGCCCTCACTCACAGGGACAGGCAGAAGCCCTGCAGCCGCCGCCCGGCCGCCCGCACTCTTTGTCTGGAGCGGCCTGGCTGCTTCTTGCTCCCCGTGGGGGCCTCGTTCTCTTCTTCCCCCTCTTCTTTATCCCTGTCCTCAGCTTCTGTAGGGGAAAAGCTGACCTCTGTCTGGGCCCCCTGGGGACTGCGTCTGGCTCATGGCTCGTGACCACCCTAAAAGGCTGGCATTCTCCCCATGTGAGAGACCAGCAGACCGAGCACAGGAACCTCCCAGTGTCACCAGCAAGGGGACAGCTGGGGCTGTGTCCTCTGGGGCAGACTTGAGGGGAACACAGCCCTGCACGTGGGGGGCATCCTTGGGGGCAGAGCCAGGAGCTGTGGCTCGGAAGTGCCTTCCTGGTATCCAGGTGGGCCCTGCACTGGGCTTTGCCAACTTAATTGAGAAAGACCCTTCCTGTGGCAGCCCCACGGGCAGAACGGGGTAGGCAGGAAGCCAGGGGTCAGGGCGGTTATACCAGTGGCTGCCAGTCCTTTCCGTGCTGGGCTCTCCTTCTGCCTCCTCCTAAAACGTAGACTGATGCGCCTCGTGTCTCGGGGCCTGAGCTCCACTTGGGGTTCTGGGGTCCCATCCGTAGCTCCGACCCTCTCTTCCACCTGAACATGATCCTCAGTAGTGGCCCCGGGCACCTCTGGCTCCTCCTGGAGCCCTGTGCCTGCCTGGGGTCCCAGCAGGGCCTCTGGCCCTTCCTCAGGCCCCTGCTTCTTCCCGCTGCTCCTGTCTTGTTCCTGGGATGGTGAGTCTTCCTCGTGGTCCCAGAGGCCATAGCACTGCGGGGTGGGAGGGTGTGGTGAGGCGGCCTTGGCTCCCAGGCAGAGAGTGCAGGTGCCCCGTGGGCCCACCCAGCCCTTCAGTGCCAGGGCTCACACTCACCAACAACTGGGAGCGGTGGAAGAAGAGGGCCATGAGCTGCACCAGGTCGTACTTGATGTAGCCATCAGTCTTCTCCAGGCCCAGGATGCGAGGTGGGAAGTAAGGCTTGTTCTCATAGCGCCGCAGCACCGCGTGGCTGTTCCAGGGGAAGAAGCCAAACTGGAACAGATACTTGATGACCACGGCGACCTGCAGGGGCGGGGATTCAGCATGCGGGGAGGGCGTGGGGACCTGCAGGGGCGGGGATTCAGCATGCGGGGAGGGCGTGGGGACCTGCAGGGGCGGGGATTCAGCATGTGAGGGTCGGGGGGCGTGGTGACCTGCAGGGGCGGGGATTCCGCGTGCAGGGGGGGCGTGGTGAACTGCAGGGCGGGGATTCAGTGTGCGGGGGGGCGTGGCAACCTGCAGGGGCTGAGATTCAACATGCAGCAGGGCTGCGCCAGGCCAGACACTCCTCCCCTGCGGCCGTGCCCACCTCGGTGAAGACGATGGCGGTCATCCAGAAGCGCTTGCTGGGCCGCGGGATGGACAGCATGGCCCAGAGGAAGACGAGCACAGGCAGCACCAGCGAGCCGGCGGAAGCGGTGACCATGTGGTTGAGGATGATGATGAAATAGCAGAGCAGCTCCGAGTGGGCGGCCACGCACTGGTACACCGCCCGCAGCAGCCGCAGCGCCCGGCCCTGGCCCTCCGCGAACAGCTCCGCCTCCTCCAGCTCAGGGATGCGCAGGCGCCTGAGGGGAGGCCCGCGAGTTTGGGGGAGCCCGGGACTGCTCAGAGGCACAATGGCCCTATCTGCTGCCAGTCCCAGACAGGCTGCTCCCCCTGCAGGGCCATGGTGAGGCCAGTGCCTACGTGTCCCTCCCGTACCTGTCCAGGAGCAGCTCGCTGGCCGTCCGCATCCGCACCCGGTGTAGGGAGGCACCAGCCTCACGCTCCTCGGGGTCGGTGACCACCTCCTCACTGTCACTGCGGGTGTGGTAGCCGGTGCTCAGGGGGCTGCTTGTGTCACCCGTCATGCTGCTGAGTGGCTCCTCTGCCCCTAGCCCACTGGGAAGCAAAGCCGGGTCACAGAGAAGCCTGTGCTATGGCTAACCTCAGGCTACGGGGAGGGTTAGGGTAGAACCCCCACAGTCCTTGGGTGCACAAGGGAAGGGCGAGGGTCTGGGATGGCTGGGCACGGCCACCCTCCAGAGGCAGCAGCTGGGGCTCAGGGGTCACCCCAGCCCCTACCTGGACACTGTGCTTGGTGCGTCGGGGGCCTCGGTGGGGCCTGGCAGCGTGGCCTCGGCCTGGCTCGTGTACAGCTGGAACAACACGCCCCGGTCCACTTCTCCACCCTGCAGGGCACAGGAGGGGATTGAGGGCTGCACGGACTGTGTCCCAGCTCTAGTCTCCACAGGCGGTTTAGGGGATGGAGTGGGCGCAGGACCGGGCGGTTAAGTGGGCAGGGCTGCAGCTGGGCGCGCAGGTACGAGCGTGGTGCGTGGGAAGGCTCACCCGCAGGAGCTCCTGGGTGAGCAGGTAGCGCTCTGCACGCAGCACGTCACTCATGGTGCTGTGGTGCCGGGTGAACTCCTGCAGCCAGCGCGTCAACCCGTCCACCAGTGCCTGCCCCAGCACCCACAGGAACTGCACCGTGCTCAGCACCCGCTGCACCAGGTGGCTCCGGCCTGCAAGAGGGCAGGAAAGCGGGAGGGGCGCTGGAAGGGCAGCCTGTGGGGCCAGGAGAGACCTCCCACTCCGCAGCCCCAGGGGCCCACGCACCTGCGGCCACCTCCTCAGGGCCCTCTGCCGGCTCCACCTCCTGGCTGGGTCCACCTCCTGGGCACAGGACACTGGTCAGCGATGGGAAGCTCTGCCGCTTCCCCTCAGAGCCCCCACGCCCCCCAGCTCACCTGCGGGCAGCTGTCCTGCCTGCTCCTGCCGCCGTCGCCTCAGCACCGTCTGGGCGTTGGTCACCCATGCCTGGTATGCCATCTGCGGGCCAGCCCCTGGGTCAGGACCCGGCCTTCCGCGCCATCGGACCCAGTCGGGAAGGGGAGGGGTAACCGGGGTTGGGCAAGCCTGGCACCAGATCCACGCTCTGTCTGTGTTTACTGGGACCTCTGTGTCCCTGAGCCCCTCTGGGAGGGGGACCCTAAAGGGCGGTGGGGGGGGGACACCCACACATGCAGCCCACCCAGCTCCCGGGCCAGGAACGAGAGCCAGGAGCCCAAAGACGGACCCAGGAATGGCAGGTGGCCAGCACACAGGCGTCAGGCCCGTCTCACAGGACAGGCCATGGCAGCCACCAGAACTTGGGTGGTCAGCGCCAGGACTGCAGGTAGAGGGGGCGCAGGCTACACAGGACCCACAGCCCTGCAGCCTGGTTTCCCATGGGACTTGGGAGGCCTGGGTGGGCTTCCAGGAAGTATAGTGTAGGAGCTGGGCTCCCAGGCCCTGGGGGCCTCTGGCACACCCTCTGCTGCCCTGGCTCAGGGCCCTGAGCGCTGTGGTCCGAGTAGGGCAGACAGGGTCCTCTCCCGAACCTGGAAGGCGCTCTGGGTGGAAGGCCTGGGGTCTTCGGGTGCAGCCTCCTCCTCCTCTTCGCTGTCCGACTCAAACAGGAAGTAGTCTCCAGAGTGGATGACTGTGGGCAGGCAGGGCTGAGAGCCAAACTTCCCCCCAGGGGACCCCCGCCAGACCCTGGCAGGCCTTTTGGTCCACTTCAGGGTGGATGGGCCAGTAACAGACCTGAATGCTGTGCAGCCAGGCTCCCTCGGACCCCCACACCCACAGGGTCAAGGCCCAAGAGCCACCCTCCCTTGGGGAGCAGCCGTGCAAGCGGGAGCAGTGCATGCACGGGACACAGGCCAGCCCGGTGGGACGAGACCAGAGGGGCAGGCAGGACAGCTGAGGAGCAGAGCCAGCACGGTGGGACAAGACCAGCAGTGAAGGCAAGGCGGCTAAGCCAGCACGGGCTGGGGTGCAGAGTGGGCCGACTGCAGAGGACTGGGGGAACCCACGAGGCTGTGTGAGAGTCAAAAAACAGAACGAGCCCGGCTGATGCGGGCGAGTCACCTGAGGGCAGGAGTTCAAGACCAGCCTGGCCAACGTGGTGAAACCCTGTCTCTACTAAAAATACAAAACTTAGCCAGGAGCGGGACCTACACTCGCAGTCTCAGCTACACGGGAGGCTCAGGCGGGAGGACCACTTGAACGCGGCAGGTGGAGACTGCGGTGACTGAGACTGCATCACTGCACTCCAGCTTAGATGACAGAGTGAGACTCCATCTCAAAACAATTAAAAAGAACAACGCAGAACCACACAGTGCTGCTGGGACCCAGGTGGAACTGCCGGGCAGCCACCCTGACTGTGTCAAAAGAGCAAGCTCTGACTCCTCCCAGCAGAAGGGCTGGGGCACAGCTGGGAGGAGAGGACAGGTTCAGCCCAGGGTCTGCAGCCAGGGAGGCACCCCCGACCCAGAAGACCTCAGCATGCCCTGAAGCTCGGGGCCTGGGGGTCGGGGGAAGCGGGGGAAGTTAGCAGCCCAGGAAGAGGACAGGTGGGGGGCACAGAGGCCCTGAGAGGGTGGCCACAGGCGGGCTAATTGGGGGTACCTGTGGCATGGTCCAGCCAGGGCCGCCACCACTGCCTCCGTGGCGGGGAGGACCCCCCTGGACTGTCGGGCCCTGTGAAGGGGCAGGATGAGTGTGAGGCAGCAGTCAACACACCAAGAGGAGTCGGGGCCATGAGTGCCCCTGGCTTGGGGACAAAATGGTTGGAGACAGAGTCCCACAGCGATGGGGGCCATGTCAGGCCATGGGGCTCGGAGCTCATGTGCGTGGATGGACAATCACAGGGCCTGCCGGACAGACAGTGATAACACGAAGAGGACGGGGGCTGGGAGCCCTGTGGGACGTCACGTGGGCACAGACGCAGCACATACCAGCAGGCACAGACATGCTGGACACGGGGCCTTGTGTGCCGGGCTACAGCCGCACTCACCTGGCTCTGGGCCGGGGTCCTTGGGGCCACTTCGGTCCACCCGGCCCTGCCTGTGCTTCTCCTGCTTAGCTCGGATGCGCTCCATCCTGCAGGGGGAAAGGCGGGGGCACTAAGCACCGGGAGGAGGGGCCAGGGAGGCCCACCCCAGGGGCACCTACTGTCTTTTCAGCTGGGCCAGGGACTTCTCCTCTGTCCTGCGGTGGAAGTCGATGCTCTTGAGGTTGGCTGCATTGTAGAGAGCGAAGCCCCTGGGGGGAGGCGGGGACGGGGTATGGGCACCTGGGACTTGGCCCGAGCGGCACAAGCAGCCGCCACTCCCGCTGCCCACGCTGGGCGAGGCACCCACTGGGGAGGCATCTGCTGCCCCCAGCCTGCGTGCTGTGTGTGGCGAGAGAGGACAGGCCCCTGCTGTACCGATTCGGGGGCATCCGGTGGCACCCACCCACCCAGAGCTGCAGGGAAGCAAAGCTGGCCCTAAGCCAGAGCCCCTCCCTGGGTATGGTGGTCCTCCCGCTGGTGCGACACTTAGCCCTTAGCGGGAACGTCGGCCGGGGCTGAGACACGAGCCAGCATCTGAGCTGCAGCCTGTGGTCTCTGACAGACCCAGCACCGGGGCCGGGGTGATGGTGCTGGGGCTCTGCTGTCCTGCGTGCTCCCTCTAGGTGACACACGCACGTCACAGAGCGGTGGATCCTGCTCTCCACGGTCCAGGGCTGAGACAGCAAGGTTCCTCCCCTTACCCCTTCCCCGCCCTGAGACGGGAGCGCTGGGCCCCGTCCGGGCCAGAGCTTGCCTGGAGGCCAGCAGGGCAGTGGCCTGGAGGTCGGCCCGGACATGCAGGTAGTAGTGGCTGAGGAAGACCCGGCGCTGCAGCAGCAGGAAGAAGAAGCACACGCTGTCCCAGATGATGCCGGCCTCCTCCACGGGCAGCAGGCAGTCCTGGTCTCTGCTCATCATCTCCTTGGCTGCAAGGCGGGCGCCCACAAGGGTCAGGCTCGGGGCCCAGGAGCGGGGGGCGTCCCCACGCCCTCCCCGGCAGCCACCGTCGCCACCACTCACGGTCGTAGTAGCCCTTGACGGTGCACACGAGGCTGAAGAGCTGGATGACCCAGCAGAATCCCGTCTGCATCTGCTCCACGAAGACGCAGGCCAGGAGCTGCGGAGAGTGGGGTCAGCGGCGTCGGCGGGCCCCAGGGCAGGCCGGGCGGGCGGGGGCGGGCTCACCGACAGCATGTTCTTGGAGATGATGACGGTGACGTTGTAGAGAATGAGGCAGTCCCACAGCACAAGGCGGGCCTGCGTGTCCCTCTGCAGCAGGGCGGTGCCGAAGAGCAGCAGGTAGAAGCAGGCCAGCAGATAGCCCAGCCCGAAGAGGCTGATTCGGGTGGCCCCCGTGACGAACACCACCACCAGCACCAGCCAGAACAGGTATCGGAAGACGGCCACCTTCAGCATGTCGAGGTAGGACCTGCCATGGGGCAGCGTCACGGCGGCACCCTGGCCGCCCCTCCCAGAAGGCTCCCGCGGAGGGTGGCGTGGGACGTACCTGCAGTGGATGAAGTTGGGCACGGGGTTGGGCTCCCCCCACAGCGGCTCCAGATGGTCCGTGTTGACGCCAGCCATGTGCTGCCACTCCTCCGTGCGCTCGGCTGAGAACACCTGCCACTGCTGGGAGGCGCAGAGCAGCAGGAGGAAGTCACCTGCGGGACGCGGGAGCCGCTGCTGGGTTGAGTGCGCGGGGACCCAAACAAGGCGGGCGCAGTGCACGGAGCCCGCCTCCCACCCCGGGCCTGGCGGGGTGCAAAGCCACTGGGAGCAGACACACGCCTGCCCAGGGGAGTGGCCAGGTGCCCCCGGGGAAGCCCTGGTGTGGGCGTCTGTGCATGTGTGTATGAGGGCAGGGCCTGCAGGCTGCCAGGTGCCTGACTGCACATCCTGTGGCACCTGTCCGTGCACACCTGTGTGCACACTTGTGAGCAGACTGGCATGTGCGTGTGTGCTCTTTGAGGGTCCTCTGTGGAGGCAGGGGTGGTTGGGGGACACTCACTGATGAGGTTGGTGGAGTTGGGGGCCCTGAAGAAGTCAGGCAGGTACAGCCACTTGATGAGTGCGGAGTTCATGGGGACAGCCCGGCTCCAGCGCCATGGGTAATCTGGGGTTGGGGGTATCGTGTCAGGAAGGGCCTGGCCTGCCTGGGGCCTGAGACACCCTGTCCCCACCTGCTAACCAGTGTCCTCAGACCCCAGGACTTTATCACCAACACTCAGGGTCCATGAGTATCATCTCACGCCCACCCATGCATACACATGTGGCGTCTTGAGAACTTAGTATCCCGTGTGTTCACACACATTCCTTGAACTATGCACCAAGCCCTGGGGACAAAGGAACCCAGTGAGAGGCTAGAGGACGCAGGGGTGGGGTGCGGGGCACTCCTGAGTTGGACTCACACAGTGTCACAGTCCCTGACGTGACAATGCATGTGACATGAAGCTCTGAAAACAGTAGCCGGAAGCCGCACACAGCCATACCAGAGAACGCTGCACAGCGTGACGGCCCAGGATCCACAAGAGAGCCTAGACGGGGCCCGCCGACCACGCGGCACACAGCCTGGAGGGGCCCGACCATGCGACACAGCCTAGACGGGGCCTGCCGACCACGCGGCACACAGCCTAGAGGGGCCCGCCGACCACGCGGCACACAGACGGGCCCGCCGACCACGCGCCACACAGCCTGGAGGGGCCTGCTGATGTGACGTTCTGACAAGACCATGGGCCAGGGGCTGCTCGGGGAGGGGCCGTGGCACCACCAGCCCTGGCCACACTTCCTGGGAGGCGTGCAAGCAGGGAGGGTCAGTCCCTAAGGACTGCGAGGGTGGATGCATGACTCCACGCATTTGCAAAACCCACCGCACCATCTGCCACAGAGGGAACCCCATGACATGAAAACAAACTTGCCCTCGTTGTCAGGGACCCCACGACGCACTGACCTCACGGGACGCTCACTGCACGGCGCGGCCTTGGGGAAGGAGACAGGAGGAGGGGAGCCGGCCTCGGCGCCTCTCGAAAGCAGGTGTTTGGACTAGAAAGGGGTGGAGGAGGCAGGCAGCCCTGTGGCGACGGGCACACCTGGTGCAGACGGCACTCTAAACCTCACACTCCTGGAACGTGACCGCGCTCCCTGGAGCGGTGGCTGTGCGTGCAGGGCTGTGCGGGGGCAGCACAAGATGAGGCAGCCGTGCCTGGAGCAGAAAACAAGACAGGCCAGGTGCGGCCAACCCAGCGCTGCGAGAGGCGGAGGCGGGCAGGTCGCCTGAGGTCAGGAGTTCAAGACCAGCCTGGCCAACACGGCGAAACCCCATCTGTACTAAAAACAGAAAAACTGGGTGTGGTGGAGGTGCGCACCTGAAATCCCAGCTACTTGGGAGGCTGAGGCATGAGAATAGCTTGAACCCGGGAGGCGGAGGTTGCAGGGAGCTGAGATCACCACACTGCACTCCAGCCTGGGCAACAGAGCAAGACTCCATCTCAAAAAAGGAAAAAGACGAACTTGAAAAGGGTGGGGCCGGCGGAGAGGGCCTGGAGCTCCCAGGGCCCAAAGCTGGGACCACACACAAGACAAAGTAAACAGCGCTGGTTCCACAGCCAGTCCCAGAGATGACGGCCCACATCCTGTGTCCACACAGATATAAATAACCGAATAAATAAATCAGCAGGGGAGAAAGGACAGCTTTTCCTTACAGAAGAAGCCAATTCATATATGTAGAAGGGATGAGGAAACAGAAAACCAGCGTTAGCAAACAGGGCTGGCGCAGTGGCTCATGCCTGCAATTTCAGCACTTTGGGAGGCCAAGGCAGGCGGATCACCTGAGGTCAGGAGTTCAAGACCAGCCTGACCAGCACGGCGAAACACCATCTCTACTAAAAACACAAAAACTAGCTGGGCCTGGTGGTGCGTGCCTGTAATCCCAGCTCCTGGGGGGCTGAGAGGAGGATTGCTTGAACCGAGGAGATGGAGGCTGCATTCTAGCCTGGTCAACAGAGCAGGACTCCATCTCAAGAAAAAAAAAAAAAGGATTCTTGCTATGTTGACCAGGGTGGTTTCAAACTCCTGGCCTCAAGGAATCCCCCTCCGTCAGCCGCCCAAAGTGCTGGGATCATAGGCATGAAGCACCATGCCAGCCAGATAAGTATATGTGTAAATATGTACGTATTTAGAAACGGAGTCTCGCTCTGTCACCAGGCTGCAGTGCAGTGGCGGGATCTCGGCTCACTGCAGCCTCCGCCTCCCGGGTTCAAGTGACTCTCCTACCTCAGCTTCCCGAGTAGCTGGGACTACAGGTGCCCGCCACCATACCCGAGTCATTTTTGTATTTTTAGTAGAGACGGGGTTTCACCATGTTGGCCAGGATGGTCTCAATTTCTTGACCTCGTGATCCACCTGCCTTGGCCTCCCAAAGTTCTGGGATTACAGGTGTGAGCCACCTCGTCTGGCCAAGAATTTATTCATTACAGAAAGAACACCAATGTCACATGAGAAAGCCTGGCAGACGCGGGCCTCTGTCAGTGAGTGATGAAGGCCGGTGTGATAAGACGCGTCGACCCCAGTGAGAGGCACTGGAAGGACACCTCACATCTGGTGCCCAAAATGCATGAACTGGTCTAATGAAAGAAACACCAGGCAACCCCAAACCGAGGGGCACTCTATAAAATACAGCCAGTGCTCCGTCAGAAGTCTCGAGGCCAGGAAAGACGAGGAACCCATGAGGAGACAGAGACCAAATGGCCAGATGGAGCCTGGGGTCCCGTGTAGGGTCCCAGGACAGGACGGGGCAGGCACGTGCCGGAAGCTCCATTCCCGCCCAGCACGGGAGCCTGTGTCTTGTTTTGGTCATTTTCCTTGGCCCGTGTTCACGGCTGACACTGGGGAAGGCTGGGACTAGGGCTCTGGGGTCCCTGTGACTCGGGGGTAAGTCTACCTAAGACTGAAAATCAGGAGCTGAATTCCTGCACACTGACACGGGTGCATCTCCGCCGTTCCCATGACAAGGTGCCGAGCTGTGTGCACCTGCTCCTGAGGTGTCTGGCAAAGGCAGACCTAGAGATGGTCAGAGCAGTGGCTGGCAGGGGGAGGGGTGGCCACCAAGGAGCAGGGGTGGCCTGGGGCCACGAGGCTGTAGGCCGGAAAGGGCAACACCCGCTGTGTGTGAACTGCGCCTCAGTGGGCCTGAGTGGAAGACAGGGCAGGAGCTCGGGGGCACGGCTCAAAGGGCCCTAGGGCTGGATCCAGGACAACATGACAGCGTGTGACCAGAGGGGCCGGGGTCCGCGGAGCCGAGGGGAGGCCCAGGGGCTGCTGACGCCAGTGAGAAGTGGCTGCTCTCCTTGACAGGAAACCCAGCTGACGGACGAAGAGAGAAGCAGGAGCTTCGTGACACTGTGCCAGGAGGACCTTCCACAGCCCACCAACGCCGCCAGGCTGGGTGCCACCGTGGGGCAGGTGGGACACCCCTGAGCCGGCCGCGTACACAAAGGTGACTCCCCTGCCTCAGACCACAGGGCGCTGTGCGCCTGGAACACACCCTCAACACCACGACAGCCACACAAGTCCAGTCTCAGCTCGCCGGCAACACCGCCGAGCACCCTGCACAACTTCCCAAGAGACAAGCGAGGCGGTGGGGGGTGACCCGAGACGACGTCAGCCCAGATCCTGTCTCAAAACCAGACAGGCGCAAAGGAGGTGCTGAGGCCGGGGCTGTTTCAATCCAGACACGCTGGACAGCAGCACCACCGGGGACCACCCATGCGTGGGGGGCTGTGGGGGCTGGCGTGCCTGGGCTGTGGGCTCAGGGACGTCCCCCCCAGGAGACCCAGGCTCGAGGCAGCATTTGGGTGTGACGCATCCAGGCCGCCCCTCGTGGGGCCCAGAGAGGACTCCCGCAACTTCCCTAAAGGTTTGAAATAGTTCAAAATGGAATATGCAGAAAGGAAGTGAGAGCAGCCGAGCCTGGCGGGGCCAGGCACCCTCGAGAGGGAACGCGGGTGACCGTGTCCGGGCGGGGTGCGGGTGGGCAGGAGACACACAGGAGCGACTTGGGGAGGCCGAGCCTAAGTGCAGGAGGGTGGACAGGAGCCCGGGGCAGGCGGGAAACACCCCCAGGCGTCCACAAGGCCACGAAGCCCACGCCCACCCCAGCCGCGTGCCCCTCACCGATGCACAGGGCCGGGGGCATGCCCAGGCACAGCAGGTACTGGTACAGCAGGAACAGCGCCAGGAAGAGGCAGTAGTTGGGCCAGAGGCGGGCGATGGCCTGGCGGCGCCTGCGGGTGAGGATGACCACCAGCCAGCAGCCGTGCAGGGTGACCATGAAGTTCATACGCTGCCCGATCACGTTCACGGCCATCAGGAAGCAGATCTGGGTGGGGGAGGGCGGGGCGAGGCTGAGTCTGGAGAAAGGGGCTTTCTCCTCCCACCTGGCGGGCCTCAGACACAGGCAGCCCGGCCTGGAGGCTGTGGGCATCGAGCCGGGGAAACTGAGGCTCCTGGACGTGGGCCGGACGGCAGTGACTCCGACTTGGACTCCTGCCTCTTGCCAGCACCGACACACCGAGGGGTCCAGGGGACACCTTGCCTGGCCCTGTGCCCCCGCGCCCCGCAGCCCAAGCAGAGCCACATGGGGGCCAGGCCTGCAGCCCCCGCAGAGTCAGCCCTCCCTCCCCTCCCCCAGCCCTGCACCAGGAGGGGGCAACGACCTCGCCTCACCTCCAGCCCGAATTTGTAGAAGAAGAAGTTGATGAAGTACTTGAGGCAGCCGAGCAGGTCCTGGTCCAGCTGCTGGCGGGTGCCGCTGGCGAACACGGCCTGGGCGGGCAGCGGGGCCAGCTGGTGCTGCCGGCGGTGGTGCTCCTGGCGCCGGTACACGACCGCCTCGAACACCAGCAGGAGCAGGACCTGCAGGTGGTTCTGCAGGAGGCGCGAGTCAGAGGCAGCCGGGTACTCAGCCGCGCAGCCGCCCACCAGCCCCTCACTCACCTGGATGTAACCCAGGTTAGGGAAGCCCTTCCGCACTCCAAACCAGTTGGCGGGGTCCACGGGGCCCCGGTACAGCAGGGACTGGCTGATCTCCGTGGTCAGCAGGTTGGTGCTGTTGGGGGAGGGCTGGCAAGAGTCCGGGCATCAGTGCCCCCTCCCAGGCCACAGTGCCCCCCAGTCCTGCCTGGAGCCTACCACAGCCACAGCTCCAGGGCAGGTCCACTGTGGCCCCGGCCAGAGACCCAGGAGCTGCTGGCCTCAGAGCCACCTTCATGGGGAAGGGGACCAGGTGTTGGAGAAACAGGGAGGCAGGGGCTGGGGGCGTGGAGAAGGGTCCGAGGACAAGGAGGGCCGTGCCAGAAAGTGCCCACCAGCGGCTCCCTGAACGTCTCCCTGCCCAGGCCTGGTCCTCACCGGGGACACCCTGGGCCTCAGCCCTGTCTGGACCGACACCCCTGTGTGCGGGAAGTGGGCCCCAATCCACAGGTCAGGTGGAAGGATGCCGGCTCCAAGAAGCCCCCCTGATCCCCCGGGGAGGCCCTCCACCTCCACTGCTGGCCCCGCTGCCTTGTAGCAGCCACCCGGGGAGGGCGGCCCGAGAACACAGCTGCCTGGAGCCTCCTCCTGTCCCGGCCGGCGGGGGCCAATACCTCCGTGCAGTTACTGGAGTAGTCCTGGGGGTTGACGACCTTGAGCTGGTACAGCATCTTACACACGATGATGACGCACGTCCACACGGTGGACAGG
>PVKP010033933.1:0-24653 GCA_004027715.1 Plecturocebus donacophilus | reverse complement strand
TATCACATTATACCTATTTTAAAAGTGACCACATAATTGGAAGTAAATCACTCCCCAGCAATTGCATAGCATTTCACAGGTTTAAATAAAATACTGGTTGTCTGCTTATTTGTTATTTTCATCCCCTATTCCTTCCTGTCTCCATTGTTAAGCACAATTATTGGCATAAAAGAGGTTTTTAATACCCATTTTTAGACTGTATTCTAGCCTGGGCAATAAAACAAGAATCCCGTTCTCTCTCCCTCTTTCTCTTCCTCTTTCTTTCTCTCTTCCATTCTTTTTTTCTTTCTTTCTTTCTTTTGCTGTTTCTTTCTCTTTCCTTTTCTAAAATCTCTTCCTCTTTCTTTCTCTCTTTCATTCTTTTTTTTCTTCCTTTTGCTGTTTCTTTCTTTCTCCTTTTCTCTCTTTTTCTAAAATCTCTTCCTCTTTCTTTCTGTCTTTTATTCTTTTTATTCTAAAAAAAAAAAAAAGAGAGAAAGCAGTGAAAATGATCAACTTATACTTTTTCTGGGAGTGATATGTCTCAACATGTGAAGTACATGGTACTGGAGAAGAAAATGAGCAAATTAAACTCCTTATAGTTATCTTTTCTTATCTAAAATTAAAGAGGTGGACTGGATACTTTCACCTGTTCTGAATAATAGTGGTAGGACCACGCCAGAGTGATTCTTTAATTGAAACATGCTTTCACGTTTCAGGCCCTCAGACCTTTCATTATGGTAAGATTATAAGAAAATGTTTATAAATCCTATCATTGTATTAGTTATTTAGGAATATTATTATCTTTTCTAGCCATATTATTCAATGTGGCTCCAGTGTGAAACCCATTTCACTATTTCACATTGGAATCCAGAAAGCTCAGAGTCAAATTCAGATCTTAATCACAGGCATAGAAGAGGTCTTTTTAGGCTAACTGTACTCTAATATCTCTGGCCCTGGAGTTTTTTAACAATTCAATGATTTCCAGTGGCTGGTTTCATACACACAGAGCTTAGAGTTGCCACACTATGTAGCCAAGACTTCATGTACTATGTAGCACTAGACGTAGTATCTTATAAGTACAGTCTCATTTATTTTTCATGTTTGCACCAATTTAGAAATAAGAAAACCAAGGCAGAGTAAGGGTAAGTAACTTGTCCCAGTGTGTGCAGCAAGTATAGAGACAGGATTTCAATTTCTGGTTAGTGTGATTCCAAGGTGCTTTGATATACAACACTATGCTTTTCCCAATAAAATAAATGAGAGAAAAAAGCTTTAAAAGATGAAAAGGAAAAAATATATATATATAAATAGACAGTTGAAGAAGGGCATGGGAATGGAGTCAGGGGTATGTGGGGGCAGGTAATATGAAAAGAAGCTGAAGTGGCAGCCTTGCTCACCTCCAGTTAGTTTTACTGTTTCTCTACCTTGTAAAAACATAGAGGTTTTCATTACTGTTGGGTAATTGATGGCAGATCATATGGGAATGAACACAAGATAAATTGTATGTATAAAAATAAATATGGTAAGAGATTTTTGAAACCTGCCTTGCTTCTTAGCTCAGCATACTTTAGATTTGTCTCTCATTTGGGGCAGACTGTCATGTCCTAACACTATTTCTAAAAGTCACCTCTTTGGCCCAGAAGATGTTTTAGTTTTAAATAAAAGATATGAAAGTACTTTCTTATGTGAAATACTCCAGATAAAATTTATAAAATGCAAGCAAGACGCAAAATTCCATTCTTAAGGTAAACCTACAGTGGAGATATATAGGATTTATGAACACTAAAGGGCGCAAATAAAATCTATTTTTCAAATTTGTGGGGTGAAATAATTCTCTGGCTTGTTTTGTTCTTCATAAAAGCCAGAGTTTCAATAGGTTTATTGTACCACTAGTGCTGAAAAGAGCTGTGAAAGATTGCCAAAAATAGAAATAATCTTTAAATAAAATAAAAAAATAACCACTGGGCAATATTTTTATTTTGAACATCTAAAAGAGAGACAGCAGCATTGATATTTGGCTAGAAAGTTACTATAAAAGATGCAAAATCAAAGACAAGTTGACAGGATTGGAAATCCTCCACCATGGTGAGTAAACACAGCAATGAGAGGTATACGGTATCAAAGCCTTTGTAGCAAGATTTGCAGCCTTTTTGCAAATCCATTCTCAGGCAAACGGATAATGTTTTGTCCCTAAATACTTCAGTCTCCTATGAAAAGAACTGATGCAAAAGTCAGGCCACACCTGGGTCAAAGAGCCAGTTTATTCACTGTCTACCTTATGTCTCCAAAGTCTTGATAGCTGAAAGTAAACGATGACCACAATTTGCATTACCTTACCTTACAGAGATACTGCTCCAATTCAACAACAAAAACAAAAACTTCTGCTCATCTCTGTAAGGATGCCCATTTATGAGACTGACAGGCTGATGAGCTCCCTTACTGTTATGGACAGAAATGTGTCCCCCTAACTGCACTAAATTCTTATGTTGAAGCTTTAACCACCAGAGTATGACCGCACTTGGAGATTGGGGCTTTAAAGACAGGATTAAGTTAAAATGAGGCAATCGGGTTAGACTCTAATCCAATCTCACTGATGTCCTTACAAAAAGACAAATTTGGATGCACAGAGGGATACCAGGGATGTGGGCCAATAGAGGAAAGACCATGTGAGGACATAAGGAGAAGGTGGCCATCTGCAAGCCAAGAGGAGAGGCCTCAGAACCAAACCAACCCTGCGAACACCTTAGTTTTGGACTTCTAGCCTCCAGAACTGTGAGAAAATCATTTCTGGTGTTTAAGCTACCCAATCTATGGTATTTTGTTATGGGAGCCCTAGAAGACTAATAGACCTGCCTTTTTCTCTGGATCCTTTGGACTAGGATGGAGGAGAGAGATCCCCCCCAATCTCTCCCTGCCCTAACGGGTTTGTAGTGGGTAGAGAGCTGGCAGTCTGGCCCTTCTATGTTTCTCTTCTTTCTCTTCACCCACCTGTCCTTTGCCTCCTCTTCTCATCCCTTCACCAATACTCTAGTAACCATTTGTTATTTTGAAGACACAGTGTTCCTTGTTTTTCTATTCCCTCTGTCTACCACCATTCCACTCTTTTGAATGTGGAGATACAGTTTTCAAGTTTTCCGAAAGAGAGAAATTATTCCACAATGGATGGAAAACCTTTAGTTTGGACACAGGTTTCTAGCTGAACCCCAAGTCATTATTTGCAGGAGATAAAAAGGCATATTTTCGGGAATTTTTTTCTCCATTATAAGGACAGTCTAGAGGCTCCACCTCATCTCATATGTTCTTGACATACTAAAAATTAGAACTGTCATATTGAATGTATTCCTGCACTTAAGTTTTTCCTAAAGTTCTTTTCTGTCCTATTACTGAGGGATTTAGTCAAAAATGTGTTTTTTCTTGGCTATGTATTTCTTGAACTATTTCCAAAAGATGCAAAGGGTCAGACTCTAGGTTCAGATCAGATCCAAATAACACATAAATCTTTGCTTCTAGATTTCGTGCCCCTATCCTAGTGTCTAGAGGACAGAAAAGGGGAGCCTGAAAGTTCTTCCTGAAGGACTTGGAAGGAAAGGGGGACCAGGATAAAACTAACCAAGAGTATTTTTTTTTTCAAGTTGGCAACTTCAGGAGGGTGTCTATCAGCGAGGGTATATATTTTGATCAATTACAGTCTGTGTAAGCATGCTTCATTTATTGTCAAATTGCACCCTTCTTGCATTTGTCTCACCCAGTCTCATCCTTCTGCTCCTTGCTTTCCCCATGTATACCAGCTTGTCCTTTCAAGCTACTAGGACGGCCTACTATCACCATAAATTAGAGATTATATTTACTCAATGTTAAATTGTTTTTTAAACTTTCTGTATAAATGCACATTTTTTCCCAGGTGCAAAAAACATTACTACAAATTAGCCCTAGTATTATTATCATCATGTTCCCAGAGTTCATGCTAGATAAAAAAGATTTGTTAATTTCAAATATAAATCTACATATAAAACACCTTTAAATAAAGTATTTAAGCTAAAATCATTGATGTTCGTTTTTCCAAATAATGGGGTTCGTTGCTGCATGTACCCATCCACAGCACAACACTGTTTCTCACACTCACTGAAGCTGGTCAGGAAGAAAGTCTTCAATCTGACTTCCATTTATTTTCAAATATGTGAAGTCCCAAATGTAAATATATTTTTCTCACTTAATGCAAATGAAAAGGAATGAGAAAGAAATTTGTCCTTCCCATCTTGGTTCTAGTTCAGTGCTGAAAATGTGACTTTGCAAGCCTTTTTCAATGACTTAATTCCTGAATAGACTCTTATCCAGAACCATCATTTACTCAGCATAACTACAGCAATGTAAGGCACCTGTAGCTAGACCAGAGATATTTCCCAGTTGCAAATTTCCAATTCCTCTAAGAACTGACCCAGGTCTACATCTCAGAATTGTGTTACTCAATGTTCTGTGCATACTAATTCTATTTCTCTCCTTTCATCGAAAAGCACCAGGTGACAGGTACAGCATCAAAAAAACTTTGACAATTTAGTCACTGAACTTTGCAGGTACAGTTTCATTCTCTCCTTAAATCTATCTTAATCAGAACTCTGGATTCTTCCAGAAGTCATTCAGCAGAAGGTCCTAGCTATTCCTCTAAGATAGGTGCTTCTTGTTCCCATGGGCTCCTCATTACAAGTTTATCTCACTTTAAATGAACTCATCTAAAAATCCAAATTAAGGATGACATTATTTACTTCACAATCATGTTACTTTTGCTGAAAGACAAAATAAAAATTTTCCATATAATTATCTATTTATTAAATTAATAAAATTCAGTTTG
The DNA here is from genome assembly GCA_004027715.1 of Plecturocebus donacophilus. NCBI lineage: Eukaryota > Metazoa > Chordata > Mammalia > Primates > Pitheciidae > Plecturocebus > Plecturocebus donacophilus. The sequence continues at coordinate 19,825 of PVKP010033933.1, read as the reverse complement.
CATAATTTCCTCAGTATAGTCATCTGATTGTATAAAGCAAGAAATATGTTTTCAAGCCCCCTAATAGTTACCTCTATAATTTAATGCTAACTTCAAACAAACAAATTTGGTTGGGTTTTACTTTTCAGCAAACCAGTATTGTCTATTCATCACCCTGTCCCTTCTCCTGGGAACTTCTCCATTTCTATTCCATTCACATATTTCTATGAGACTGACATGTTTTCACAAATGATCCTAGTTCCCCATCTCAAGTCACATTTGATTTATTCTAGGGGTGGGAAATTAACCCAGGTTAGGCTGATAAAATAAATTGCCTTGGAATTTTGAACTTGACATCAAGACAATGACAAAACTGTCACCCTCTTGTGATGAAATGAAAATATAAAACTTGTAAGCTACGGTCATTCATGTTTCCTGCCATTTGAAGAAAGTGAGTTCGCAGTAAGAGAAAATGAATGCAAAGAAAAGAAGATTAGAACCAGAGAGACTTATCAGTATTTGCTTCCCTATCTGAGTTTTTCCTCAGGTCTCATGACCTCCCTGCTCTTCCCACAACTTCACTGTTCAGTATTTCTTTGGACACCACAATCCAATAAATTTATTTTCTTCCTTGAGTTACTACAGGTTAGATTTCTGATATGTGTGAAAAGTCATTACATGTTGGAAGCCTCAATAATATAATTTTTAATTAAACATTCTCTGAAATTATGTTTTTATTTTAAAACAAATTACAATATTAAATTGTTCTGGAACGTAGATATAATATTTTTAAAAATCCAGAATCAAACTACAAAACTGCTGAAATGACTCAAGTGTTTACCAGGAGGACTGATTGTAAGACTGGATAAATGTAGTTGTAGGTCAACAGTAAGCATCAAATGCTAAGAGAAGGCACATCTTCTCCTTTGAGGAAGGAAGCGCTCCTGGTCAGAAAAGACCAGTGTTAGAGAGTCACAATCTGATGGTACAATACGGCCGTGCTCATCTTCTCTTCTCTTTTTTACCAAGCTAGGTAGAAAAGAAACCCAGTGTCTTTTAATATATAGCAAAGCAGTATTGCCTAATGGTTCATAGACTGGAACCAGACTTCAAATGGGCTCAAATCATAACTCAACTGCTCACTAATTGTGTGATTTTGAGCAAATTTCTTAGCTCCCCTGTACCTCAGTTTCCTTAACAGTAAATGGGGACAACACCACATTCATCACTGGATTTTGGTAAAGGGTAAATGAGTTAACTTGGCCTAATGCCTATAGAGGTTTAAACTCTTAATGAATGTTACCTGTTTATTACTAGAGTAATCGTCATTATTATCATTATAGTCTCCCTCTAAAACATAGAATATTAGATTACAAGAACATGCGACACTTGCTATTAAGAAAGCAACTTGTGGTGAAAGAGAAACTCTAAAGAATCTTAGTTAAGGATTATAGGACCATGAGTTCAGCTTGATTTTTAAAAATTGAATTTGAATGCAGATAGTGTATTTTTCTAGATAAGAGCCCTTTGCTTTCGTCAACTACTCAAAACTCCTGGACTATAAAAAGTTATCCCCTGCTAACAGAAAATAAGATATACAGGTTTTAAACTAGAAACTGAAATTAGAAACCTTAGAGCTGAGAATAGACCATATATAATTTTTTTAAGCCTTAGTGTTTCCACCCCATGTCAAAGAGTTAGTTGGAGAAATATAAATAGTGCTAATTGCTGAGAGTTCATAGGAGAGGAGAAGGAAGGGGATGGGGGAGGAAGAGAACAAGAGGAAGTGCAAAGAGAGGAAGAAAGAGTAGGGAAAACTTTTAGAAAAGCAATAAGGACTGCAATTTTGGCCATTTCACTCAATGCATGTATGTCCCAGAGAGAATTGGGGGTGGAATGTGAGAATATGAAAATGTATTCCTCAAGCCAGCCCCAGTTCTCACGTGTCCCTCATCATGCAAGTATCTGTGCTATGTTGACTCAGATTTTAATGCTTAAAAATATGTACTTATACATTATAGCCCTAAATGAAAGGCACCTACTGCATCTAGTGCACAGAAATAGGTACTGATTTATCAAACCTGGGAATAAAGCTGGCAGTGTGAGATTCACGGAGAGGTTGTCTCAGTCTTCAATATGGCATCTTCTTAAGATTTTCAAGGGCAATTTTGATGGCATATGTCTTTCATCCTCCATGATTATTGTAGAACTTATCACTTAGAAAAAAACTCCAGTGTCCTGACTCCGCATTTAGCATGCCACATTTGAGAATAACAAAGAATTGTTGTGGCATGTTCTCTATACGTTTATGTGCAACTACTTTCAGACCTCAGCCCCAAGGACTCTGTCTAGGCCTCCCATTTCACAGTTCCAGAACATCACAGGTGGTATTGTGTCATCTCAATTTCATAAACCGTTGTATCATATGACTTTCATACACTCAACAGTCCTAGAATTGAGGGGACCCTTTGGGAGAGGATGCAATGATAACACATTATTCTGTTAAGGGTTCATTTGTCATTTGACATTTTTTCTTGACATCTGGTTGTGGAAAATTATCTCCTGTAACATTTCCAGGCATGACACCTGTTCACTATTTTCATGGTGATATCCATTGATAACTTAACCTCTGGCTGAGAGGCTTCAAGCTCAAGCATCTAAGATTTTCAAAGCTTAAATCTGAGGAATACAATGTTTCTCATCTGGCTTTATCTCCCATCATATAATCTATCTTAGTTTTCATTAGTTGATCCCAAAGGCCACATATAGTATGTAATCTGATAGACTACACTGGAAAACGGAAAGTATTTCTCCACAGTATAGAGTCAACATGGAATCTGCCTGCGTAAACAGTTCCTTTAATCAAAATGAATACTCCTCTCCTGAAGCATGTGTTTATTGTTTTTGTCCTAATTTGCTTATGAATAGGGAACACACTTCATTAATACACAAGTGAATTGGGAGTTCATGTAGTCAACCAAGAATTCGCTGTTAAAGAGCTTCTCTTTTTAACAGTGTCTTCTTGTATCTTCTAACTTTTTAAATAAAACAAAACATCCTAACACTATGTGTAAAGCTAAAATAAAATGTGAAACAAAAACCCACTAAACTCCCTGTCAGTGTGAAGCAGAAGTGACTTTAGAAAAGGTAGCCCTGGCCAGGTGCAGTGGTTCATGCCTCTAATCCCAGCACTTTGAGAGGCTGAGGCTGGCAGATCACAAGGCCAGGAGTTCGAGACCAGCCTGGCCAACATGATGAAACCCTGTCTCTACTAAAAATACAAAAAAAAATTAGCCAGTCATGGTGGAGGGCACCTATAATCTCAGCTACTCATAAGGCTGAGGCAGGAAGGTGGAGGTTGCAGTCAGCCAAGATTTTACCACTGCACTCCAGCCTAGGTGACAAGGTAAGACTTTTTACAAAAAAAAAGAAAGAAAAGTTAGCTCTACAAGTGTGTTCTTAAGAAAAATCTATTACTCATTTGAATGTGATACATAAAATTTATGCATTACAAAAAAATAGAAATGCTATGAACAAATTAATTTTTCAATGCTAACATCACTTAATCACCACTGTCCATCAGTGGTTCACACAATAATACCATGCAACATTTAGCCTGACCTCCTTCCTTTATGTGTAATTATTGCCAGGAATGAGATATACCTGTGTCAGTTAACAATTTTAAATTACCTCTATGTGATAATTTATGTTAATAGCATAATAGCATAACAATGAAGGATAATGTGTACCAACATTTACAAATCGGTTGCAATGCATTTCAATTACAATTCTCTCCCTATCTCTGATCAGCAGCAAAATCAAATTAACAGTGCAACCATTAGTTACCGAATTATCCTAACATGTAGAGCCTCTACTTGGACACCTTTTCATTTGTAGAACTGCTCTAGGATTCTAAGTGCAGCCAAATAGGCAAGAGAATCAACCAAATCATGTGCAAGTGCTGCTAATGATTTTTTATGGAGCAACAGAGAATATAATCAGGAGGTGACACTGAAGGACTCATGGTCTGATTAAGGCCAAGAGGAAAAGAATGCAGCTGATATTACACCAGAGTGAATTGACTTGTGTTATATGAAATAATGTGGTATGGACTGAAAACAAACAAACCAGTGGCTCATCTCTCTCTTGCGTCCTGGCCACAGACCAAGGTAAAGTCTGTGCAAAGGTCCCCAAGGGAAAAATTTTAACTGGTCCTCATTTCATTAGGGCTCTTGAGAATCTCAGTGACTCAATATTTCCTCAAATGCTTGCCACAGCTCAGACTTCAGGGGCACGCAAGGTGCATTCCATTATTTATGAGGCGGGGCTAAGCCTGATAGAAGCAAATCAAAACACTCTACTCAAAGGAATCCCTTGAAAATCCAGTCCTTAATCAAATGCACCATGCAGTGCATTTAATGAAAATGTCTTCTAACTATGTATGTAGCTTGAAAATGTGATGCTCATGCTTCCTCTGATAAGAGGGCACAGTAGTGCTCCTTATTCTAGGTACATGACCAGATACTTTAACTGTTGGGAGCACTGCATTCCTTTAAGGTAGAATCCTATTTCTTTCTTAGGGAAGGGTTGGAACTGTGGATGGTACCAGTTTTGGAAATGTCTATCCTATCACCACCACAGCCACGTGCTGAGGAAATCTTTATGCTCATACCATTTACAATTTGCAATTCCTTCATGTGCTCTCAGTATGTTACCCATTCAGAATATTTTTGTTGCTAAGGAGAAATTGTGTAGCTACAGTAGACTTAGGATTTTCCTGAAATTAAGGAATCCTGCAAGCTGTTACTAATCAGGCAAAGAAACCTAACAAGCCAGGAAGTTTATGCATCAGAAATCAGAAGTTACTTGCTTTTCTTCTGGATTCACCTACTATTGGGAAATTTCCTTACTCCTACCTCTACAAAAAAGCTATCTCTCAAAGTCTATGGCCACAGAAGTTAAAAGCACTATACCTGGAATGGGAATGTCTGGGTCTGTTTTCCTTTCACCACTTACCAACTGTGTGAACCTAGGAAAATCACTTAACCTTGCTGTTTTACTGTCCTTGTCCAAAAATTAGAAAAACAGTAATGCCACTTCATAGGATTGCTGTTATGATTAAACAGACTAACACATGTAAAGCCTTTAGAACATGGCTAGTCATAGTGCTTAGTAAACACTAATTCATCTAATGTTCTACCAAAGAAATGCACAATATTCATAGACCGAGAACAATTTAAATATTCCAAACCACACTTTTACACTGTTGGTGGGAGTGTAAATTAGTTCAACCATCGTGGAAGACAGTGTGGTGATTCCTAAAGGACCTAGAAATAGAAATTCCATTTGACCCAGCAATCCCATTACTGGGTACATACTCAAAGGATTATAAATTGCTCTATTATAAGGACACATGCACATGAATGTTCATTGTGGCACTGTTTACAATAGAAAAGACTTGGAACCAACCCAAATGTCCATCCATGATAGACTGGACAGGGAAAATGTGGCACATATACATCATGGAATACTATGCAGTCATAAAAAACGATGAGTTCGTGTCCTTTGTAGGGACATGGATGAACCTGGAAACCATCATTCTCAGCAAACTGACACAAGAACAGAAAATCAAACACCGCATGTTCTCACTCATAGGTGGGTGTTGAACAATGAGAACACATGGACACAGTGAGGGGAGCATCATACACTGGGGTCTGTGAAGGGGGAAATAGGGGAGGGAGAGCAGAGGGTGGGAGTTGGGGAGGGATAACATGGGGAGAAATGCCAGATACAGGTGATGGGGAGGAAGGCAGCAAACCACACTGCCATGTGTGTACCTGTGCAACAATCTTACATGTTCTTCACATGTACCCAAAAACCTAAAATGCAATTTAAAAAAAAGAAAACAGGAGTAGATAACAAACAAGAATAAATATTTAATTAGAAAAAAAATTCCAAACCATAGCTGCATTGTACATAATTACTGACATCACGTGGCCAGGAATTGCAAACAAGGAAACCTCATATTTATGGCAGAAGAGGGTCACCAATCAATCACTCTCTTCTATTGTTGTACTCAAATCCAGAGTTACTTGAAATCCAGTTTGGCAATCCCTAGGAGCCTTGGTAGGAGATTGTTCTCCGCAAGAGATAACACAGTATTCTGAACTATCACAGTACCTAATGCAAAACAGAAGTATCCTGAATGATAAACTTATGAATCTTAGCTCCATCATTATCTTAAGAAACCTTGAGTTGGGGAACTGATCTCATTCCTGGCAGACTAATATAAGTAAAGTAACATATAGTTATTAAAATGGTATGCACAAATCATACACTTGTTGAAGGCTCACTGTGTATTTTCATTGTGTGAATAATACATACAGCCTGAATCCCTTAGATTTTGACAGAGATATTTCAGAGGCCAAAAACGTCCTAAAGCCAGTGAGGATCAATTCTGAAAGAAAGCATTATGCTTGTTGAGTAAAAGGTAATGGGTTTTAATATAGTCTAGGAAGTGCTGTGAGCTCTCCAAGCTTCCTTCATTTATTGCTCTAATCAGCAATCCAATGTACACAAGACCAGATTCCAAATAAAGAATATTCCTTGGAGTGAATCTGTGATGCTACTTGAGAAGTTGTTATCAGAGTTGTTATCAGGACAGAGGAAGGATCTTTGGTTTACAAATGCTTGTGATTGAATTTTGGTGTTCATTTGTTCTCAAACAGGAAAATTTGGTATTTCTATTTATTTAAGACAAAGATTGTTATAATTGCCAAAAAATAGGCAGAAGGCAAATTTTGTGTTTTTATCATGTTTCTCTCTAAATGTGGTGCATTGGACAGGCCTGGAGAAAACAAATCATATTTTTAAAAGTAAGCATGGAACTACAAGAAGGCATACCAGACTTGCCGGCGACGCTGCACGTGGTTGCTGACAGCCTCACCCAATCTCCACATATTAGCTGGTACAGCCAAGTGAGTGATGCTGCATAAATATGAGAACTGGTGTTGCTAGGCATCACAGCTACCACGATATAATTAGTCACCCATTCTGAGTCTCATTCCCCAGAGGGAAGAGAAACCAAAGGGACAGAAAAAGAAAAGTATTTCAGATTCAGAAATAATGCTTGTCGTTGACAGGGTTTTGCTATGAGGAAGCTCTCAACAATCTCATCCCCCTGACACTGGCATGCAGCCAGCTGGCATTTCTGTGGGCTGCACTGAGAACCAGTGAATACCATGTGGGCGGTTGTCAACATTAGAAACAAGAAAAATAGAGGGAAAAAAATGCACTGAGAGTTATCACATCAACTTTCAGGGCCTTTTTATTTCTATCCAGATGGCACAAATATTCCTAGGTATTGATACCCACACAATAGGCATCCCAGGATAATAATCATAAGAGCTTTAAAGTTTAGAAAATCCTTTTACTTATATAGGCCAAGAACTGTTGTGGTAGTAGTCAGATATATCCACACCACTGCTGGGTTGTTTTTTTTAATTTTTATTTTTTTAGTTTGCATATGGATCAGAGCTATCTGAACTAGTAAGAAAGTCCAGTAAAATGGAAATACTGTGTTCTGCTCTTGAAGATGATATAAACGGTACTCATGTGATACAGCATGTGACATGTTTATCACTAGTTCATATTAGATAGAACACAACGTTCATTAGTTATACACAAGTATCAGAAGTACCTTAGGGGGCATCTTGGCCCCTAGACTACTGGATAATATATCACCTTAAACAAACCTGGCTTTAAGTCTGAATATTCCACCTACCATGGTACAGTTTAGGATCACTTACATTTAGTTTATTTTTCTTACTTTTGACAGGAGGATATGTCATTCTAATACTTACAAAGCTGATATTTATGAATCACTATGTGCCAAGTGGTTTTTTGATTTTTTTTGGATGTGTTATCAAATGTAGTCCATGAAACAACTCTATACCATAGGTATTCTTATTTTCCTCACTATTATTATTCTAATTCTCTCTCTTTTTTTCTTTTTGAGAAAGAGTTTCACTCTTGTTGCCCAGGCTGGAGTGCAATGGTGTGATCTCGGCTCACAGCAATCTCTGCCTCCTGAATTCAAGCTATTCTGCTGCCTCAGCCTCCCAAGTAGACAGGATTACAGGCATGCGCCACCATACCAGGCAATTTTTGTATTTGTAGTAGAGATGGGGTTTCTCCATGTTGGTCAGATTGGTCTTGAACTCTCAACCTCAGGAGATCTGCCTGCCTCAGCCTCCCAAAGTGCCGGGATTACAGGCATGAGCCACTGTGCCCAGCCTCTAATTCTTTAGATTGAAAAATCAAGGCAAAAGTGGGGCTAGATCACACACTTATAAGTGATATTGCCAAAATTCCAACCCACACAGTTTGGCTTCAGATCCTGGGTCTTAACCACTATGTACATGGCCTCCCCTCCCCTACCTCCCCTGTGTCTAAGGTAGCGCATATGAAAAAATGAACCCAGTAACCCAATACATAAGAAAATATTTAACAAGTGTTAGCTTTCAATATTATAATTAATGTTATTACTACCATGGTAATTATTAGCCTTTGTCTTACACTTTGTTTGGGCTACTCAGAAAAGGAGACTACATTTATTTCAAGAAGAAAATAGACTCCACTGAATCAGCAACTCAAAGCAAGTCAAGTATGACAATGGACATGTTGACACATCAACGGAGTGGGGGTTGCATATTATGTCAGTGAGGCCGAGCAGATTGGTTCAAACGCATCTACCCAGAAATAGAGCATCCCTCTTTGTGACATGAAATAAAGCACGTACTCACACCATTGTATCTGAACACACTTAGAGAAGATGGATGTGTGAAGTGGAGGTAAACATGGAGAGTACAAATGGAAGGAAAGAAATGAGAGTTTCATGCCTTAAATGTCACCACATCATAAAGTATGAACATGACACAAGGATGGTGAAAACCCCAATAGACAGATGGAAGGACATTCAGGCCCAGACCATAAATGTGCTACTGGTAAGAAACAGTAGCAAGTATGTGGCTTTTGTTAGTGTTCAATCAGAAGTAAAGGACCTTTAAGTTATCCCTTCTCATACATTCATATAAAATCATGCAGCTACAAAACAATGGAACTTTCCTTTAAAAATATCAACCTGAATGATGTGCAAATAGTGTCTTCACTACTCCTTCCACGAAGCACATGGGAGTGTGGGGCAGGCTTGCCTTAGTCTTCTCCGTACGGGCAGCCCTGCATATGTCTAAGAATTTCATGCTCAGCAGCATTCATTACACACCCTCCAGGCCAGTGCAGTCCACGCCCACTTTTCCATTTTCCTTAGGATTACGATGAAGAAGAAGGTACAACAAGTTGAGCTTCCATCCTCCCAGTTCCCGCTATTCATGCAGTGGTTTCCAAAAGAAACAGATGGGAGGTATATGTTCTTCAAACACTCAAGTTGCCAAGGGCCAGTTATGACCTGGCACAAAAGCACCATCTATTTGCTGTTAACTCCATCTTTATCTTCACAACAGCCTTCTTTTCTAAATATCAGGCTGACACACATAAAATCCTACTCATCCTCTCAATTTAGATATCTAACAGGCATCTCAAATTTAATATGTTCAAAAAGGAACCTTTGATCCCTCTGTCACTGAAAGGGCTCTCACAATCTTACCCATTTCATGAAAAGGAGCTTCCCATTCTTTTCGACGCATGCAAACCTATATACCCTATATACACCTCCAGCTGATAGAGGAAAAAATAAATTTTAACCCAATCGGATCAACTTAGTCAGATCCAATAGTTTACTTATTCTCCTTAGATAGCTCAGTCTCTTCTGATCTAACAGTGTTTTTTCAGAATTTCGAGCAAGCTTATGCTTTCCCTTTTACTTGTCAAAATGTTTTCATGTGAAAGAATATAGCGCATGTGACCTAATCCTGGCACTGGGGAGGCACAGTCTATAAATTCACCCAGTGTTCTCTGCTACAAACTGTGTGGTGAGCTTGTGCTGTAGAGGTATGATGTTTCTAGCTCACATTTTTTCTGAAAGTGAGATTCTGGTGTGTATTGCTAGAGTCCATAATCCCAACCATTTAAACTCATTTCCTTGATTCCATCTTAGGTCCTCTGGCCTCTGTAGCTTCTCACCAGGTCAATTCCTCCAAGCCTTCCACAGGCCAAGGAGAGCCAGGGGTGCTCACTCAAGCGTATCCCTCTGAGCACAGCACTATCACTTCTAAATCAATTTGGCCCATAACAAAGATTGGGATTGTTGTAAGACCCTGTAGCCTGTGCCGCACCTACGACACCACTAGCACTCACATTCTCAGAATCCCCAAATTATGTGGATGATTCTAAAGCTCCCTTGTGCCAATGAGATACCGACCCAACCACGGGGCAAAAAGATCTCATCCCTCTTTCACTGCCTGCCTCTTCCCCAAATCCTCCTGGAACAGAAGGGGTCAACTCTGGCTTTCCGTTTCCTTTTCCTCACAGCCTCCTTCCACGCCAGGGCAGCAAGGCTCATGGCCTCGCTGACAGAGTTAGAAGAGCAATCCTCTTTCAGTAATAAAAGAAACATCCTGCTTAAAATCCTCTATATTTGATTCTTGAAAAGATAAATGGGAAATAAGAGAATGGAGGCAAAATAAAATCGTTTTATCTTGCAAAAAAGCCTGGATTTCAAAATGACTGTTGTGATACAAAGATCACATTTAGTTAACTATGGTGTCTTGGAATGACTGTTATACAACCATTTATTGAACACTTTCTGTGGTCAATGTGTGGGAAGCATATTTTGGAATAGTACAAGCTTTTCATATATTATCTTTTTTAAACCTCAAAACTACCCTGGAAGAAAGGCATTTTTCTTGTTCTTATTTCACAAATAAGAAAACTGAGTCTTAAAGAAAGTAAGCTGCCCAAAAGAAATATACCTAGCAAATATAAGAGCCAGAATTCAGACCTAGATCTGTTTGTTTTGTGACCAGTACACAATGAATAAAACAGTTAAAAATATAACAATGAGCTTTTAGTTTTCATTTTGAAAGTTTAAGATAGTTCGTCCCTCAAATTGCACCTATAACATAAAAAGACAATTTAGTTAAAATTATTGATCACATAATACAAAGTAAATGTAGAATATATAGAAAAAAAGAAGGAAGAAAGGAAGGAAGGAAGGAAGGAAAACACAAAGGAAGGAAAACACAAAGGAAGAGAGGAAAACAGGAAGGAAGGAAAAGAGGCACGAGGAAAGGGAGGGAGGGAGGAAAGTACATAGTCCATAGTGTAACCTCCCAAAGACAATTACACATTTGGTAAAGTCCTTATTGTGGTTTTCTAATTCTCTGTAATAGCCAGATTTTAAGAAATCAACATGTATTACACTTAAAACAAACACACAAACTTTTCTGAAGACAGTATCTGTTATTAGATAAGACAGAGTTCTGGAGTCATACTGCGGGATTTGCACAATACTTGTGCTCAGGAAGAATTAACTCTCATTGTCATTACCACTGATAGCTTTCTTAAACACCTGTAACTACCTCCACGAACTCACAACCTGCTTCTGTAATAAGAAATAAATAAATTTTATTCCTTCTAATGAATGCAGTTTAAATCATTTATTTTAAAATGCTTTAGATAACTGTCTCTTTACAAACAGTCTTTCAGATTCTGCAGCAAATATCTAGCACTAAAAGTTAAGTGATTGCACTTACATTATGATTACAAACACACAGTGTTAATCAAATGAAAAAAACTCTAAATATTTTAAAAAACATAAAAAGCTAATTGTGAAGATGAAAGGATTACTGATAAACATCTGTTGAGCCTTTCTAATATATATACATATATATATTTTGAGATGGAGTTTCACTCTTGTTGCCCAGGGTGTAGTGCAGTGGCTCAATCTTGGCTCATGGCAACCTCCGCCTCCCAGGTTTAAGTGATTCTCCTCTCTTAGCCTCCTGAGTAGCAGGGATTATAGGCATGAGCTAGCCCGTCTGGCTAATTTTTTGTATTTTTAGTGGAGACGGGGTTTCTCCATGTTGGCCAGGCTGGTCTTGAACTGCCGACCTGCAGTGATCTGCCCACCTCGGCCTCCCAAAGTGCTGGGATTACAGGTGTGAGCCACCACACCTGGCCAAGGCTTTCTAAAATATTAACCAGAGATCCAATTGGACTTTTCATATCACTTAGCACCAGTGAAAGAGCACATATATTTGATCTTTTGGTAGTGACATAGATGACCACTAAAAGCTAACATTTGATGTGTACCGACTCCAGGTAAGGTTCTGTGTTCACATTTAACATGTGTTATCTCATTCAGCGCATCTGATTCCCCATGATGCTATCTTCTTTATTTTCTATTTACATTTTTGTTCTTTTTGACAGAGGAAGAGAAAAAGGTCCAGAAAATTTGAGGTATGTGTCAAGGTCACTCAGCCAATGGTCAGTTGCAGAATTGGCACTCCAGTCTGCTTGGCTCCCCCCGGTACATTGCCCACCCATCAGTATTGCATATGCTCAGGTTCCCTACAGAAAATTCACATGCAGAGTCAGTAGACTGTTGATGACGGCTCTTCTCTGATTTGTGATAGCAGGACTGTACTGTCCTACCCAGTAACCACCAACCACACTGAGGGCTTGAAATGTAGCTGGCTAAACTGAGATACGCTGTGAGAGTAAACACACACCAGATTTTAAAAGTTTGGTACAAGACAGATAATGTAAAGTATCTTAATACTTTTTTGTATTGATCACATGTTGAAATGATAATATTTTGGATCTATTGAGTTAATTATTTTGCTAGTCCAAATAAAGTCTGTAGTTTAGTTAATAATATTGGATCTATGATTTCTTTCTTTCTTTCTTTTTTTAGAGCTAAAAGTCTGCATAAGTTTAATAGACATCGTGGGTATAGGAGAATAAAAGCTAAAATTTTGTTAAAAGTCTCTTGATAGGATAGGATTCTGGTCTGAATTATTACATACTTCTTGAATAGTATTTTTTTAATGCTGTCTTTTCATATATATATTTTTTATTGCACTTTAGGTTCTGAGGTACACGTGCAGAATATGCAGGATTGTTGCATAGGTACATAGATGGCAATGTGGTTTAGATGATTTCTTAATGTTGTTAACTTTACCATGGCTATGCAAAATGCTAACATTAAAAGAAGCTAGGTGAAAGATATGTGGGAACAGCATATTACTTTTGCAACTTTTTAATGTCTACACTTAATATATAAACTTAAAAAAATTAGTTCCATTTATTACTTTCTACTTTTTAAAATGAGGCTTCTAGAATATTTAGAAATGCCATGTACTTGGCTCACGTTATGTTTCTACTGAATAGTGCTGTACTAGAACATCAAACTACAGTAAAAATCAGAGTAATACCCATCCAACTCTTTGCTATCAGTTGCAGCTCCGTGTTTAGCGATAGTTTAGTTTACCTAAAAAACAGTTTTATTGTTGGAAATCTAATTGAACCATCAGTTAATGAAGCCCTATAACATCACTAAACCAAAGGGAGTAACATTTGGATTTGTAGGTTCTCCAGTCAATCTATGATTCCAGGCAGAAATACACTAAAACTTTTCCTGGAAGATAGTCCTGTCCCTCAAAATCTCCTGTGGACCTTTCCACCATCTTCTTTAGAAAATTACTCCAATTTTTCATAATATGAAAGTCAGAAAAGTTTTCCTCTTGACAGTAATATTAAATATGATGGTATTTATGGGCTTTTATTTATTTTATATCCCCTAGGGTTGTGAAGTAGGCAACCTACACCTCGCACCTCAAAAAAAAAAAAATCTGGGCTGGGTGCGGTGGCTCATGTTTGTAATCCCAGCACTTTGGGAGGCCGAAGCAGGTGGATCACAAGGTCAGAAGTTCAAGACCAGCCTGGGCAATATGGTGAAACCCTATCTCTACTAAAAATACAAAACTTACCTGGGCTTGGTGGCGCACACCTATAGTACCAGCTGCTCGGGAGACTGAGGCAAGAGAATCGCTTGAACTCGGGAGGCGGAGGTTGCAGGAGCTGAGATTGCACCACTACACTCCAGCCTGGGTGACAGTGCAAGACTCCATCTCAAAATAAAATAAAATTAAATTAAAATAAAATTAAAAAAAAAAAGTCTGAGGGCAGAGAATATGTTATACATTATACACTTCCTCAGAAGTATTGTGAGTTAATGCTCGGGCTTGAAAAATTATATTAAGCATGGTGAAGTTGTAGGGAAATGAGACAAAAAATACATTAAAAAAAACAACAATCCCTCATTTATACTTTTGTGAAGACCATAATGAGAAAGTATAAACAAAATTAGTAACTCACATTAGATGAGTGCTTACTCTGTATTTATAAATGCAGTAGGATGAACTGACAGGGCATTTAATGACTTGTGAGTCAGGAGACCTGTGTGCTAGTTCCACTGCTAAAAAGTCACCTAACCTCATCAATCCTTAGCCACCTCGTCTAGAAAATGAGTAGATAGGATTAGGCTGGTATTTTTCAAATCACAATGTTATCCCATTGGTAGGTAATAAAATCAATGTTTATAGGTCAAGACAAACTTTCTTTAAAATGAAACAGAATAAAGGACTTCAGAATTCGATGAACAAATTAAGAGTCAACATTGTTTCATAAAACTTCCTGTATGGATTACCACAAAATTTTATGAGAATCCCTGTATAAATGTCTAGAGTTCATGATACCTCTGAGATAATATGCTCAAAACAAGAAACAAACCAGTTATAAGCAATAAATCCAATTCTAGTACTCCTCAGTCCCCAAAGAGCAGTCCAGGAGGCATCCGTGGGACCTCTAAAAATGGCCACCATCAATTCTTTTCCTTCCCTGTGCACACAAGCTGCTCATTCATCCCCCTAGCGGTGGGAATCTATCCCCACCGCCATCTATCTCCCCTCCCTCGAATCCCGGCTGGCCCCATCACTTGCTTTAATCAGTACAATATATCAGACATGATGTACTGGGACAAGCCCTGGCCTTAAGAGTATAGGAAGCTTTTGCCTCCTTCCTCCTGCAAGCCACCGCCATATAACACATCAGAACTCTCTGAGACCATGCTCATCACATGAAGAGAGCATGTGGAGAGGAATGCCTGCTCAGCCGCAAGCGGTTCCCAACATCACAGCTGAAACACGGGACCTGTGAGTAAAGAAGTCATCTTATGGGTTCCAGCCCCAACAGTCACTTATATCTCTAATGTGCAGAAGAACTGTACACTAAGCCCAATCCAGGTTACAGAATGATGAGAAATAATCAATTGTTGTTTTAAGCCACTGAATTTGGGGGTAGTTTGTTATACAACATTAGATTACTGAAACAATGCCCATGGAATTGTCACAAAATTGCTGTGAATCACGGGAGGCTAAATGCATCTTCATTTTTAACAAAACCTCAGTTTACTCTGAAGGGCTCATTTCACAGTGCCCAGTATCAGTATTTATCGAGTATTTCTTGGGAACACCGGCAAATCGTGGAAAATGCAATGCAAATTGCAGCACCGCACTAGCAACATAGGGAATTGACTGAATGCAGAGTAAGGTTGTAAGATCTGAGAAAGTGTATTGGATTCATGTAAATAAAGGATTTCAAACATCTTGAGATTTGCCATGTTGTTACATTTGCTGAAGTGTGGATAGAGAGAAATATTCTGGCAGACAAATGGAGAAGGGAAAGCTATGCTCTCAGACTTTTCTTCTGACACACAACTCTATGGACCAAAGCGAAAACCGAAACGTAGCAAATTATTTGCGAGTGACAGCCCTTTCATTTGTACCCACAGCTGCTGCTGAAGACCACCTCTGCCTCAGCTTGATCCAATTACGGCACTGTGTACCTTATCACACAGCTTCGTTTTGTTCCTCTCCTGTCCTAGGATCTGTAGCTCATTAAGATAAGATCTGACAGGCTCGGTCAATGCTGAGTTAGAGCTGGTGGCTTCTCTTTATTTGGGCACCACCATAAGTTTCATGGACTTATACTCAGTCACACAAAAGGGGGGCATCCTTTGCTGGTGCGATTTTCATTTACTCTGCTGTTGTTTATCCCAACCCAAGCATTTCCACAGGTAAAATTTTCCAGGCTTTTCCATCAAAAATCTCTTTTCTGTCCCCCTCCCTGTCATATCCTTTTTCATGAGGGTGAGGTGCTGCTTCTCGATTAGAAAAGTATCTCTAACGAGGAGGCTATAAATTCATGGTGTTTTGTGACGTGGGTCAAAATGTTCTTTATTTTAGTATTTTAGCTATTCTCCCAAAGAGCCATCAATAACAAAAAATGGTAATACTGGCTCTTGTCGAGAAAATTCATCTCCTTTACCTTTTGTGAGCTTGATTTCCTTTTATTCTGACAAGGACTCAGTTCCTGACTGTCTGCCTTCATTTATCCCTTATGCTTTCGATCTGCCTTTTGCACTGGCTCACAGCATAGTCCATATGGAAATTAAATACACCCACATTTGAAGTGAGCATGGCTTCCCTCACTGGTATTTGTTTCCGATATGACATATTTATTTCAGTGACAAGGTCCAGTGGGTAAAGACATAGTCAGACCAGAGTTACATGAGCAGAAAAAGGATTGAAGTGATTCCCTGGTTACTCAGGCAAAAGGAGCAGACGGAGAAAGGGGTCCCAAAGGCCTGGTAAGTTCTGCCTGAATTATCCAGATAATTGCTTCAACCTTTAACCTGACAATGGAGACCCGGACTAAAATGACATAAGCCAATACAAGTTTATGTAACTTATTTTTCCACTTTCCGCTAATAATGACAGAAATGAAAGTGAGTGGAGAAGCCTGTCAGGATTCAGGCAGAGGCCTCTGATTCCATGGCTGTGATGTTTGTGGGGAATTCGTAAAATGATATAGAGGTAAACTCTAAAATGAATGAAAAAGAAAAAGGAAGACAATATTCCAGTTGCAAAATGCTGAACTTTGGAGTGCTGAAGGGTCCCAGACCAGAACTTATCCTCATTTTTTTTTTGAGACAGAGTCTCGCTCTGTTGCCCATCCTGGAGTGCAACAGTGCGATCTCGGTTCACTGCAACTTCTGCCTCCCGGGTTCAAGCGATTCCCCCTCCTCAGCCTCCCAAGTAGCTGGGATTACAGGCGTGCGCCACCATGCCTGGCTAATTTTTGTATTTTTAGTAGGGACAGGTTTTCACCATGTTGGCCAGGCTGGTCTCAAACTCCTGACTTCGTGATCCACCCACCTCGGCCTCCCAAAGCGCTGGGATTACAGGCGTGGCGTGAGCCACTGTGCCCGGCTCTTATCCTCTTTTTTTAATTCTACTTTCTCTCCTTGAATAATCTCCCTCCAGCTCATTATTTTTTAAGTACTATTTATACTCCCAAATTTGTAGTTTCAACTAGGATCTCCCCTAGAAGCACACACAGTGTACCACTGCAGAAATCACTGCTTTTTTCCAATCCTACTACTGCTTATTCTACGACCAAAAGTTAACACCTCTTGAGTGCATTCCATGCCAGGCACTGTCCTTAAACATTTACAGGCATGATCCCCTTTAGTTCTTACACGTTTAAGCAGTGAAATGTATATAGCTGTTTTTTACAGATAAAGAGATGAAGGCTTACAGAGGTTATGGGAGTTGTCCAATGCTTCAGCTAAAAAGGAGTAGAATCTGGACTCAAGGGCAGAGCCGTTTGAGTCTCAACCCTCTGTTTATGATGGGCTGCTTCTCTATTGTGTTTACTATTCCTACCACACATCTGTAATTTGGTGTATGCTACTTTGAATTACCATCATTACGACGCTTGTCATTTTATTCTTAAGTCCTGCTTCTTCCTACCCCAATGCCAGTCCTGATGACAGGGGTCTGTCTGGTATCTCTGCACACTATCCCTAGCAAAGCCTTGCATGTCCCATGATTAAATATTGTGATTGAGCTTTCACAGAAAGCCAGCATCACAATTATTAATAATAACCAGGCTAGAGCCTAAGTCAAGAAGTTTAAAAGATCATCTTCAGTAATCAGCGTTTTAACTGGTTACCCAGGTCTTTAAAAAGCTGTGAAACATGTTGTCTGTTCTGTACCTGCTTTGTAGAGGGACAATGAAATTCTATGGCTCCCTCTCCAGAATGTACTTTGTGGAGATATACAGGAACTAAATATTAAATGCAGGTCAGATTCCTTTAACTCTGCAAATTATACTTTGGAGGTCACCAGGCCAAAATCTAGGAGACCAGCCCAGAAAGCCTTTTGAGGGTAGGGATTTATTATTTGTAGGACAAAAGATATAATCAAAAGACTTGTCCCTAACACTACTGGGGATCAGTCTCTTGTCTTAAAGACTGATTTTTTTCTTGTTTTTAGCTTTTGTCAAATTGTTCTGTCATTTAGTGTCAAGTGGGGCAAGTTCTCTTTCCCTGTGTAACTAATCATTGCTGACATGTAGTTAAAAATCTTTTACTCCAGAGAATCTGCCTGTGGTGTTTTAGGTCAACCTCACCCCGTGTGAATATACCATACATGGAGTCTCTGAGTCTGAGAACTAAAAATACAACAAGCTTGTTGTATGCTGACACTTTATAGTACATTAGGTGGATCATCTTTCACTGAGGCAAATGTGCTATCCAACAGGTCCACAGCAAGTGTATCACTGGCTTTGTTCAAAGTGCTCCTGGATTCTGCAAATGAAAGAGGACATCGACTCTGCACCTCTTGCCCATCCTTTGGGAAAGACTTCAGCAAGGTAATTCACTTTCTCTTGACATTTTGACGTAGTTAATTCAAAAAGTTCGACACTAAAAGCCATGTGGCTTTTTGTTTGTTATGATTTTTTACTATATTTTTGTAGCTGTTTATGGCTTTATAAAAATGCTATTTTTAAAAAAATCAGCTTTATAGAGATATAATTTTTTTATTTTTTTTGAGATGAAGTCTTGCTCTGTCTAGCTGGAGTGCAGTGGTGTGATCTCGACTCACTACAACTTCTGCCTCACAGGTTCAAGCGATTCTCCTGCCCCAGCCTCCCAAGTAGCTGGGACTACAGGTGCACGCCACCACACCTAGCTAATTTTTTTGTATTTTTAGTAGAGACAAGGTTTTACCATGTTGGTCAGGCTGGTCTTGAACTCCTGACCTCAGGTGATCTGCCTGCCTTGGCCTCCCAAAGTGCTGGGATACAGGTGTGAGCCACTGCTCCCAGCCGAGATATAATTTATATATAGTAAAATTCACCCTTTTTGGTGTATCATTCCATGAGTTTTCACAAAGGTATGCAGTAATATAACTACTACAATCAAGGTGTAGAATGGTTCCCTTTCCTGCAATTATTGACTTGAGCCCTTTGTAATCAACCCTTCCCCACAACCCCAGTCTTCAACAACCACTTCTCTGTCTTTATGAATATACTTATGGAATTATACAATATATTGCTGTTTAAGTCTGATTTTTTTCACTTACCATAATGCATTTGAGTTCATCATGTTGGTGTGTGTATCAGTAATTTGTTCTATTTCTTGTTAAATAGTCTTGCATTGTAAGGATGTATCACAATTTAACCATCCACCAGTTGAAGGACACTTGACTAGTTTCCAGTTTTTAGCCAGCATGAATAAAGGCACTATTAACATATGTGTACAGGTTTTTGTATGACCGTGTTTCTACCCCTACTTTAGGTAAATATGGATTGCTGTTTAAATATAGATTGCTGCTTAACTTTATAAAATTAAACACGTATGGTGAGTATGTGTTTCACTTTATAAAACAAAGCTTGCGGAGAGAGATCCAAGATGGCAGCGTAGCAGCAGCTCAGGATTGCAGCTCTCAGTGAAAGCGCAGAGAGCAAGTGGATGATG
>PVKP010033932.1:8933-24737 GCA_004027715.1 Plecturocebus donacophilus | reverse complement strand
CCTGCCTGCTGTGTGCTCGCCAAGGTGGTGTGGTTGGGAAGATGGACGGAAAGTGAAGAAACCAGGGGACCCTTGGGCTGCCTCAAGCCCAGACCTATTTTCTTTATTTTTATTTTTAGCCATGGGGTTTTGCTCTGTCACCCAAGCTGGAGTGCAGTGGTGTGATCATGGCTCACTGCAACCTTGACCTCCTGGGCTCAAGGGATGCTCCCACCTCAGCCTCCTGAGTAGCTGGGACACAGGTGTGTGTCATGTCATCACACAACTAATTTTTTCTTTTTCTCTTTTCTTTTTCTTTCTTTTTTTTTTTGAGACAGAGTCTTGCCCTGTTACCCAGGCTGGAGCTCAGTGGTGCAATCTCAGCTCACTGCAACTTCCACCTCCCAGGTTCAAGCAATTCTCCTGCCTCAGCCTCCCGAGCAGCTGGGATTACAGGCATGCGCCACCATACCAGGCTAATTTTTGTATTTTTAGTAGAGACCAGGTTTCACCATGTTGGTCAGGTTGGTCTCGTTCTCTTGACCTTGTGATCTGCCCACCTTGGCCTCCCAAAGTGCTGGAATTACAGGCATGAACCATGGCTCCCAGCCCCATAGTCCCAACCTTTAAATGAGGAAATTGAGGTGCGGAGGGGGTCGGCCACTCACCCAGTGGGAAAAGCTAGAATTCTAACCCAGACCATTTGCCTTCACAACCTCCCCTGATCGCCACAGTAACCTGCCATGAGGTGCAACTCAGGGGAAAGCAAGCTCTTCTCTCTGTGCCCTGATGTCTCGCCACCTGCGATGGATTTCTTCTTCCTATGTGCGGAGGGAGGGGGAGCCCCAGCCCCCCAGCTTTGAGCCTCACCTCGTCCTCCCTGTGTATTAAGGAGTGCTCAGATGTGGCTGTCACTGAACCTTTCCCTCCAAGATGGAGCCCTGTGTGCAAGAGATGGCGTGTGCAAAAGGCTTGACTCACGGTCAGTGCATGATAAATCCTCAGCAAATGTGTGAAATTATTATTATCGATGGTCTCAGGGTGCTGGCTAAAAGGTAGCATAGCTCGGCAGTTAAGCCAGACGTGCTGGGTTCAAATCCCATCTCTACCATGTAATAGCTGTGTGACCTTGGGTAAGTTACTCAACCTCTCTGTTCTTCCGTGTATAAAATGGGGGAAATGACACTATTTTATAGAGCTATTGCAAGGATTAGCAGAGGAAAAGCCTCAACGGTGCCTGCCACTGATGTCGGGTTTTATTATTGCTGTAACACTTTCCTCCTATTCAGAGTTCCATCTCCTAGGTCCTGGGGCATAGCAGCAGCTGGCTTTCAGATCAGGGCCTCCCTGGGCGGCTTTATTCTCCGCACAAGCTCCCTGCCTTCCCCCCTCTGGCCCCCAGCAGCCCCATCCTTCCCCCACTCCTGGCCGGGGTTCCAGCACCGTCTCCTCCCCTCTCCTTTGCCCCTCAGCTGCAGGGTGACCAGAGCCTCTGCCTCATGGGACAGCTTTCTAGCACTTTCCCCCTTTTAAGAGATTGACTGCAATTTCTATAATAACATCACATTAGCCAGAAATTAATGTCCTCATTAAGATAGCAATTAGGCACATTAGCGTGGCAATAAAAGAGAAGCTTATGAAATAATTGCTGGTTCCAAAATGCCTTTAATTTAGTATTTTATATTGTGCCATGTTATTAATTTTTTTCCCTCGGCAGAAGATAATAAGAGAAACGTTTGAATTGTGGGGAGGTTTAAAATAAAAAAAAAAATTTAAGAAGGAAAGCAATGTTGATACCTAGAGACAGTCAATCTTTCTTCTCCCCAATCCCCTATAGGTCTTGGGTCCATGGGGTGGTGACGGTGTCAGAAGAGAGAAAGCTTTGATGGGCAGGCGCCAGGCCATGTCCTGGGACTTTTGGCCAGGCTTGGCATCCAGAGGAGATTGGACTGGAGCAGCTTTGATCCTAGAAGCAGGAGAAATGGTACTGTGTTTCTTTGCCCTAAACAACAAATACCTGTTTGTTTGTTTCCTCCAATAGACTCCGTTTCCTGAATTCAAATTCTTTCAGCAAACATTTCTTTGGTACCCTGTGGCTCTGTCCCTGCTGTTGAGGGGTTTCCAGACTGTTGGAGACGACAGATGTATAAATGGGAAAACGCTGTGATAAACTGGGAATGCAGTCTTTTGCAACTTGTAATGAAATCATGGCTCCAGGTCGGGCGCTGTGGCTCATGGCTTTAATCCCAGCACTTTGGGAGGGCAAGGTGGAAGGATCGCTTGAGGCCAGGAGTTTGAGACCAGCCTGGGCAACATAGTGAGATCCCCCACCCCCATCTCTTAATTAAAAAAAAAAAAACAAAGGTCAGGCGTGGTGGTCCACGCCTGTAATCCCAGCACTTTGGGAGGCCGAGGCAGATGGATCATGAGGTCAGGAGATGGAGACCAGCTTGGCCAATATGGTGAAACCCCATCTGTACTAAAAATACAAAAATTAGTTAGGCACGGTGGTGTGTGCCTGTAATCCCAGCTACTCAGGAGGCTGAGGCAGAATCCTTTAAATCAGGGAGTTAGAGGTTCCAGTGAGCCGAGATCTCGCCATTGCACTCCAGCCAGGTGACAGAGTGAGACTCTATCTAAAACAAAAACAAAAACAAACAAAAAAACCAAGGATATCATGGATTTAGGGCATGATTAGCCGTGGATAGTAAAATCATTAGGGGAAAGGTGAATGAGGAATGTTTTTGTGGGCAGGGCACAGTGGCTCACACATGTAATCCCAGCACACTGGGAGGCTGAGGCGGATAAATCACTTAAGGTCAGGAGTTCGAGACTAGCCTGGCGAACATGGTCAAACCTTGTCTCTACTAAAACTACAAAAATTAGCCAGCTGTGGTGGCGGGTGCAGGTAATTCCAGCTGCTTGGGAGGCGATTCTCCTGCCTCAGGCTCCCGAGTAGCTGGGACTACAGGCGCCCGCCACCATGCCCAGCTAGATTTTTGTGTTTTTAGTAGAGACGAGTTCTCACCATATTGGCCAGGCAGGTCTCAAACTCTTGACCTGGTGATCCACCCGACTTAACCTCCCAAAGTGCTGGGATTCCAGGCGTGAGCCACTGCGCCCGGCTCAAAAAAGAAATGTGTGGATTTTTTTCTGTCTTTTTTTTTTTTTTGACGGAGTCTTGCTCTGTCACCAGGCTGAAGTGCAGTGGTGCAACCTCGGCTCACTGCAACGTCCACCTCCTGGGTTCAAACGATTCTCCTGCCTCAGCCTCCAGAGTAGCTGGGACTATAGGCACACGCCACCATACCCGGCTAATTTTTTATTTTTAGTAGAGACAGAGTTTCACCATGTTGATCAGGATGGTCTCGATCTCTTGACCTCATGATCTCCCACCTTGGCCTCCCAAAGTGCTGGGATTACAGACGTGAGCCACCTCACCCAGCCCTAAAAAGGCATGTTTTTGTGGAGGGCTGTTCTGCTCGCATCTGAACCCTGGGTCAACCTTAGCGTCCTAGGCTGGGCATGATGTGCTCCCACTGGGAGCAGTAGCAGGTTGGTGAGGGCCTGGAAGGAGACATGCCTATCTGAGTTAGGGAGGGGATTTCAGGGCGTCAGGCACATGAGCAGAAACCTGAAGGGGTAAAAGGGGAGGATGCATTGAGATCTGGGGGAAGAGGGTTCCAGGCAGGAGGAACAGCGGTGCCAAGGCCCCGAGATGGGAACTAGCATGCAGGAGTAGAAATCAGTTAGGAGACTGGTGTGGCTGGGAGTGAGAGAGAGCGAGAGAGAGAGAGAGAGAGGAGAGGAGGTGCAATTCAGAGAGATACCAAGGAAAGAAAAAATGGGAAGCCAGGCGCGGTGGCTCATGCCTGTAATCTCAGCACTTTGGGAGGCCAAGGCAGGCGGATCGCCTGAGGTCAGGAGTTCGAGACCAGCCTGGCCAAGATGATGAAACACTGTCTCTACTAAAAATACAAAAATTAGCGGGGGATGGTGGTACATGCCTGTAATCCCAGCTACTCGGGAGGCTGAGGCAGGAGAATCGCTTGAGCCTGGGAGGCGGAGCTTGCAGTGAGCTGAGATCGCACCACTGCACTCCAGCCTGGGCGACAGAGTGAGACTCCGTCTGAAAAAAAAAAAAAGAAAAAGGAAAAATGGGGCATTTCATTGGAAGGCCATGAGAAAAAAGAAACAAAGGAAAACTGGAGAAGGATTCCTCAGGAAGTTAAAGAGTTGACAATCAATTTCACGGCCCCCAAGATCTGAGTCTAACGTCTCCGTGGGGAAGGGGAAGTTCTGACCAACCCACACCTGTGCCTGCCAGGTTCCTTGTCAGTTACCTGTTGCCAGTTAAGCTGCCTAACAAAGGCCAGCCACGGTGGTTCATGCCTGTAATCCCAGCACTTTGAGAGGCCGAGGCGGGCGGATCACTTGAGACGAGTTCGAGACCAACCTGGCCAACATGGCGAAACCCTGTCTCTACTAAAAATGCAAAAATTAGCTACGGTGGCTTGTGCCTGTAATCCCAGCTACTGGAGAGGCTGAGACAGGAGAATCTCTTGAACCTGGGAGGCGGAGGTTGCAGTGAGTCAAGATTGCGCCACTGCACTCCAGCCTGGGCCACAAAGTGAGACTGTGTCTCAAAAAAAAAAAAATCTGCCTAACAACGCCCAAATCCAGCAGTTTAGGAAAATCAGCGTCAATCAGTTTAGGAAAAATCGCAGGCTGCAGGCTGCTCTTGGCTGGGCTCAACCGCCACTGTCTATGGGTCCAAGACTTTATTTATCCAGGCTGGGTCTTCTCGTGTATTTCAGGCCCGGCTGGCTGTAGGCTGGCCTGGGACGGCGTGGCTGGGATAACAGGATCCTTCCCTCATCCTCCAGCAGGCTAGCTGGGGCGTGGTCACCTGGAGGCGGGGTTTCCAGACACTGACCAGAAACCTGCGGCTCCTCTTCAGGCCTAGACTGGGAACAGACTTCACTTCTGGTCTCCATTGATTGGCCAAAGGAGATCACGAGACCAACCCAGATTCAAGGGGTGTGGAAATAGGCTCCACCTCCCAGTGGGAGGAGCCACCTAGGCCTACAGTATAGATGATGGGCGGTAGAATTGGATCCAGGAAGCAACTTGACCAGCCTCGCGATTCCTTTGGGGCTTTTGACAATCATTCCCCGCCTCCCTCTGGGTACCCCAAGGCATTCTATGGTCCTCGACCCTAGTTTTTGCCCCTGTAGAAGTTATTTCTGCCCAGGTTTGCTCTCTCTGTAAGCTCCCACAGGAGCTGTGCCTTGGGTTGTTCAAGACCCCAGATTCCCGACTGAACGTCCCTTCTTCCTCTGCATTGGGGTGTGACCAGTACTGAAGTGTTTTATTGAAGTCATTGGCTCAGCTGATAGCAAACAGAGAGTTGGCGTCAGTGGGGCAGAGGAGAGGTTAGTCGTATCGTGCTATGGAGGAAAGGAGCAAGGGAAATCAGGAGCTCAGCTTGAACCCACTCAGTGTCCCCTTGTGCAGTGTCCAACCTGCCCAACCGTACCAGCCCACCTGATTGAGGGACTAAAGAGTGGAGGAAAGGAAGGGAAACGGGATTTCACCAAGAGTTGGAGCCTTAGCCCTCGGGCCGAATGAAAGACCTTCCCGGAAGAGAGTGACCCAGAAGGAAGACGGGGCTCAACCACCCAAATGGGTATGACGGGGCAACCTGCCCTCTTGTTGATCAAGGCTGGGCCAGGTGGTGTGGGGGAGGGGTGGAGGTCTAAGGGCGCAAAGAGGAGGGTAGGAAGGCCCTGGCCTAAATGACCCAGTTAGTTTTCCCATCACCCCCTGACCCCCATCCTGTATCCCAGGGAAGTGAAGTGCAGCTGGGTTCTTGGTTGCCATGGCGACTGCCACAAGAAATACGGGGGTGGGGGGGGGTAGGAAAACACCCCAGGGGCACGAGGAAGCAATTTGCTCTCAGGTCTGGGAGTCAGCACCGGAATCAGAATATCCTAAGGAGTAAAGAAAACTGAGCGAGCCGGGCGAGGGTAGGTGGCAAACCTTCCCAAGGCCCCCGGCACCCATCGAAGGGAGAGAGGGCGGGGCGCCCCAGCTTTGTGTGAGGCGCCAACTCTAAGCCCCCACCCCAGAGGCTGCCCCTCCCACCCGAAGCCTTTTGCACCCAAGGTCTGCAGGGGCAGGGGCTTCCCTCCGGATTGCTTTTTTTTTTTTTTTTTTAATTTCCAATTCCGCCTTGGGACGAGGCCCTGGCTGGGGGGACCCCATCAGGCCCGACACCCATCCCATTCCCCCCAAAACCCAGGACGAGACCCAACCTCACTCCCCAGCCCCTTCCCGGCCTCGCGGCTCAGGCTGTGATGGAAAGGTCCCGGGGAGTGGGGAGGAGGGCGAATTTAAACCCGGAGAGGGATCCGGCAGCCCAGTTCTCCTCGGTTCCCTAAACCTCCAGGAAAGCGGAGAAAGTCACATTGTGGTGGCAGCTGCGAGTTTTTTTTTTTTAATCTGTTAATAAAACGCAAGTGAATCAAATCCGCCCTAAGGGAAGGGGGGGCGCGGCGAGGCAGGGGCCATGGTGTTTGCCGAAGTTGGAAATTTAATAAGAAGGGAAAATAAAAATAGCCGCTGTGCTGGAGAGAGAGGGAGAGAAGGTTGGGAGAAGCAGGCAAGTGTGGGACTCCTGGCTGGGTGGAAACGTGCAGAGGGGGCTGGGGAAGGTGAGGGTACCCCCAGTCTGGAGGAGCAAGGGAGACACTGCTGGGGATACCAGGAGGGGGGATTTTGGGGTGTTATCCAGAACAGTTCAGTTCCTTGGCAGATTTTTTTGCCAGCAGTGAGCTGGGCAGAGGTTGGGGTTTGGCCCTCTAAACGCCTGGGTGTGGAGGTCCAGCCTCTGGTTACTTGGTCTTCATAGCACCCCCCCACCTTCTGAGCTGCTCAAGAGATGGGGGACACAAGCAGGACTGCCAAGAACAGTTGTGCAAGTTGCCCACTGCACAAGCATACTGGACAGAAGCTACAGCAGGAGCTGACACCATCTGTTCCCCTCACCACATACTGCATCTGCCCAGAGGAAGGGGTACCTTTTAAGGATCTACCCAAGGCCGGGCACAGTGGCGCATGCCTATAATCCCAGCACTTTGGGAGGCCAAGATGGAAGGATCGCTTGAGCCCAGGAGCTCAAGACCAGCCTAAGCAGTAACGGGGAGACCCCCATCTCTACAATAAATACATAAATAATGAAAAAATAAAGATTCTGGCCGGGCGTGGTGGCTCATGCCTATAATCCCAACGCTTTGAGCCCCAGGCAGGCAGATTGCTCCAGCTCAGAAGTTCAAGACCAGCTTGGGCAATGTGGTGAAAGTGTGTCTCTATGAAAATTACAAAAATTAGTCAGGCATGGGGGCGTACAACTGTGGCTGTGGTCCCAGCTACTCGGGAGGCTGAGGTGGGAGGATCGCTGGAGCTTGGGCAATCAAGGCTGCAGTGAGCTGTGATCACACCACTGCACTCCAGCCTGTGCGACAGAGCGAGATCCAGTCTCAAAAAAAAAAAAAAAGAGCCGGGCACAGTGGCCCAGGCCTGTAATCCCAGCACTTTGGGAGGCCAAGGCAGGTGGATCATGAGGTCAAGAGATCGAGACCATCCTGGCCAATATGGTGAACCCCCCTTAAAAAAATACAAAAATTAGATAGGCTTGGTGGTGGGCACCTGTAATCCCAGCTACTCTGGAGGGTGAAACAGGAGAATCACTTGAACCCGGGATGCGGAGGTTACAGTGAGCCGAGATAACATCACTGCACTCCAGCCTGGGCAACAAGAGCAAAACTCTGTCGCAAAAAAAAAGACAAAAGTCCACACAACGTTAATAGTGAACCAGCTGCATCCCCGCATCCATCCAGTGACACCCCTCCACCCCCCAGGAAGCCCAGGATTGCCAACAGGCCCAGACCAGAGCAGCTTTAAGCTGGCTGCAGCCTGCAGGGCTCTCCGGGAGCAGCTGAGTGGAATTTGTTCCTGCATTCACTCAACAAGTATTTACTGGGTGTTTATTTCGTGCCAAGTGCTGCGCTGGTCAGTGAATGAATGAATCCCTGCCCTGGGGTTGACACTCCAGTGGGATGAAGAGACAAACCCAACATTACTGCGTACGGTATGCAAAATAGGGTGCATGGTATGGACAGAAATACAGCCGGGAAGGGTGGGGACAGGCAGGGGCCCTGGGTGCAATTTTCGCAAAGTGACCTCACTGAGGAGGGGACATTGCAGGAAGCCCAGAAGCAGGCAAGGAGGAGTCACATGACTATCTGAGGGAACAGCATTTCGGGCAGAGGGAACAGCCTTTGCAAAGTACTGAGGCCTTATTTTGTGAATTGAGTGCCTTGAAGAATGGGTTGCTTGGCCCTAGTTAAGGTTCTAAAAGAGCCTTTAAATTTTTTTTCCCTAGACCTGGCTGTGGGGGCTCATGCCTGTAATCCCAACTACTCAAGAGGCTGAGGTGGGAGGATCACTTAAGTCCAGAAGGTTGAGGCTGCAGTGAGCCATGATCATACCACTGCACTTCAGCCTGGGTGACACAGCAACACCTTCTCTCAAAACGAAAAAAAAACAAAAAAAATTCAGTTCCAACCACGCAAGGCAGCAGCTGTGAGGTGACACAAACACGAACTCCATTAAGTCCCCCCCAAATCCAACAATCTTGTGTTTCTTTCACCAGTGAATGACCCCCCAATCCTGAAGGAAAATGATTCTGGCAGCAAATCCTAGACAGAATTTACTATCGGCCAGGTGTTTCCATCTGCAGTAACTGCCTTAATCCTCACAGTGAACCCCAAAGATGTAAAAAACATTACCACTATTTTTTTTTTTGAATATGGAGTCTCGTTCTGTCACCCAGGCTGGAGGGCAGTGGTGCGATCTTGGCTCACTGCAACCTCCGCCTCCTGGGTTCAAGTGATTCTCCTGCCTCGGCCTCCCAAGTAGCTGGGATTACAGGGGCACGCCACCACACCTGGCTACATTTTTATTTATTTATTTAGAGAGGAAGTTTCGCTCTTGTTGCCCAGGCTGGAATGCAATGGCGCAATCTGGGCTCACTGTACCCAGGTTCAAGCAATTCTGCTGCCTCAGCCTCCCGAGTAGCTGGGATTGCAGGCGTGCGCCACCACACCCAGCTAATTTTTGTATTTTTAGTAGAGATGGGGTTTCTCCACGTTGGTCAGACTGGTCTCGACCTCCCAACCTCAGGCGATCTGCCCACCTTAGCCTCCCAAAGTGCTGGGATTACAGGCATGAGCCACCGCGCCCTGCTGTTATCACCATTGTACAGTGGCGAAACTGAGGCACAGAACTATGCTGTGGCTCCCATGCGTGGATAGGAAGCAGCTTGTGGATCTGAACCCAGGTCACCTGTCTGTGCGTTGAGCCAGGCTCATCTGCACCCAGGCACTTGCCCAGGGGGGCCTGTGAGATTCTTCCAAGGCCTCCCATTTTAATGGGGTCTCTGGGCCTCCAGGCCCGTGCTGGAGCTGGTCTGCTTCCAGGCTGAGCCAATGGAGGGTCCCAGCGCGGGGGCGTCAGCATTGGCGGGTGATTGATGGTTTAATATCTCGCGCTGCGACCCGGGCCCCTCCTCGCCCACGCCTCTGCGGGCGGCCCCCAGTGAGAGGCAGAGATGGAATAATTCGGTTACCAAAAGGAGAATGGAAATTCCAGAGCGAAAGAGACAGAGAGAGAGGTGCAGACCGGGGGGTGAGCTGGGAGCTGCTTTGGCAGGGCTGGGCTTGGGTGGGAGGGAAGAGGCCGATTCCCAAATCTGGAATCCCTCTGCAGGCCTGGGGGAGGCCACAGGTCCCAGGCCCTCTAAACCCCCATCTGACTTCCTGTTTTGAGAACGGAGACAGCAGATGCGGCAAGTGAGAGGTCACAGGGCAGGAGCAAGGTCTCAGAGGGGAGGGGAGCATGGGGCCTCCCCTTAGGGCAGTCGCTGGCAGGTGGGGCCAGGGGGAGGTAGGGTGGAGGGGACAGGAGACCCCAAGTTCCCAGCTCACAAGCCTCTGATCATCCTTGACTCGAATCCTCAATCTCTCTCTCTCTTTTTTTTTTTTTTTTTTTTTTTTTTTTGAGAGGGAGTCTTGCTCAGTCGCCCAGGCTCGGCTGAGTACAACCTCCGCCTCCTAGGTTCAAGCGATTCTCCTGCCTCAGCCTCCCGAGTAGCTGGGACTACAGGCGCACACCACTACGCCTGGCTAATTTTTGTATTTTTGGTAGACACAGGGTTTCACTGTGTTGGCCAGGCTGGGTCTCGAACTCCTGACCTCAAGTGATTCTCCCACCTCAGCCTCCCAAAGGATTACAGGTGTGAGCCACCGCGCCCGGCTGGAGTCCTCTCCCTTTTTTTCTCTCTTTCCATCCACGTTCAAACCTCGGACTTCATTTCGTCCCCACCTCCCCGGCCCTCCCCTGGTCCAGCCCAGCATACCTTCACCTGGACCTTGCGGTTCCCTCTGCCCTTGCTCGGGTCTCCAGCCTGGCCCTGAAGCCTGTTCCCTCCGCAGCCTCCAGAGGGCGCGAGCGAACACCTGAGTCAAGCCACGCCCCCTTCTTCCGCCCAGAACCCGGAAGGCTCCCACCTCGTGTTAATTTCCCATGGCTGCCGTCGCAATCTTAGCATTTGTAAACGATGCAGATTATCCTACAGCTCTAGAGGTCAGAAATGTGGTTTGGGTCTCACCTGCCTAAGATCAGGATGTCCGCAGGCTGCACTCCTTTCTTGGAGGCTGTAAGGGACCATCTATGACTTGCTCATTTAGGGGTGCAGGATTCAGTTCCTTGGGGTTGTAGAACTGAGGCCCCTGTTTTCTTGCTGGTTGTCCGTTCCCGTTTTGTAGAAGTCGCCTGCATTCCTTGGCTCGTGGGCCCTCCCTCCATTTTCAAAGCCAGCAAAGAGGGGTCAAGTCCTCCTCATATGACAGCCTTCAACTCCCCTCTGCCGCCCCCTTGCACTTTTAAGGTCTTGTGTGATTAGATGATCCAAGGTCATTTCCCTGTCTGAAGATCCTTAATTATATAATCAGCAAAGTCCCTTTTGTCACATGAGGCGGTAGCAATTCACTAATCCTGCCTCTCAGGGCCTGGCCGTGTAAAGAGGAGTCTTTCTCCTTTAGACATCTTTTTTTTTTTTTTTTTTTTTGAGGCGGAGTTTTGCTCTTGCTGCCTAGGTTGGAGTGCAGTGGCACAATCTCGGCACACTGCAACCTCCTCCTCCCAGGTTCAAGTGATTCTCCTGCCTCAGCCTCCCGAGTAGCTGAGGTTACAGAAATGTGCTACCATACCTGACTAATTTTCTACTTTTAGTAGAGACGGAGTTTCTCCACGTTGGTCAGGCTCATCTTGAACTCCCTACCTCAGGTGATCCGCCTGCCTCAGCCTCCCAAAGTGCTGGGATTACAGGTGTGAAGTGCCTGACCTATTCTCTGCCTCTCCCTGGGTACCTGCTCCCTGCTCAACCTGCCTCTCCCCCCATTCAAGCCAGTCATATGCTTGACACCTACTCCAGGAAGCCCTCCTGGAAGTCCCCATGTTTATCAACCTGTGGAGCAGTTACCAGCCCCTTTCTCCTGTCCTCCCCAGGCCACAAGATCTTGTGAAAGTTTAGGTTGAGGAAGTAGATATCTCGTGAAGGAGAGCATTATTCTCCTTACCAACTGCCTCACTCAGAGCAAAACTCCAGTCATCGTGGAGGCCAGAAAACCCAACTTCCTCTAGACACTTGAGCCTCCTTACTGTTCTCCAAACTCACCAAAGACATCCTGCCTCAGGGCCTTTGCACAGGCTGTTTCCTCTGCCTGAGTCATCCTCCCCCAGTTATCCACGGGGCTCCTCCCTCCCCTCCTCCAGGTTTCCCCCATTTGTGCCCCTCCCCAGGGGCACAATTTTTTTTTTTTTTTTTTTGAGACAAGGTCTCGCTCTGTCGCCCAGGCTGGAGTGCAGTGGCACAATCTTGGCTCACTGCAACCTCTGACTCCCAGGTTCAATCAGTTCTTCTGCCTCGGCCTCCCAAGTAGGTGGGATTACAGCCATGTGCCATGACACCCGGCTAATTTTTGTATTTTTAGTAGGGACAGGGTTTTGCCATGTTGGCCAGGCTGGTCTCGAACTCCTGACCTCATGATCTGCCCACCTCAACCTCCCAAAGTGCTGGGAGGAGGTGAAGCTGCTTTACTTTCTCCATTGCACTGGCTGCTTTTGGCTGCCCCACAGAATTATCACTCCTTGTGCATCTTGTCATCACCCAGGTTCCTCTCTGTGGAATGTCAGTTCCAAAAGGAAGTTCCTCCACACTGTTCCCTCCTGGCTCTGTATGCTGCCCTCTTCGCTGGCCCTTGACACACAGCAGGTGCTCAATAAGTGTTTGTTAGGACTGGGTGCCGGGGCTCATGTCTGTAATCCTAGCACTTTGGGAGGGCCGAGGCGGGCAGATCCTTTGAGCCCAGGAGTTTGAGAACAGCCTGGCCAACATGGTGAAACCCCGTCTCTACTAAAATTACAAAAATTATCCAGGTGTGGTGATGTGTGCCTGTAATCAACCACTGGGGAGACTGAGAAACGAGAATTGCTTAAACCTGGGAGGCAGAGGTTACAGTGGGCAGCTATCACACCACTGCACTTCAGCATGGGCGACAGAGCGAGACTGTGTCTCGAAAAATAATAATAGACGAGGTGCGGTGGCTCACCCCTGTAATCCCAGCACTTTGGGAGGCCAAGGTGGGCAGATCACCTGAGGTCGGGAGTTCAAGATCAGCCTGGGCAACAAGGTGAAAATCCATCTCTACTAAAAATACAAAAAATTAGCTGGGCATGGTGTGTAATCCCAGCTACTTGGGAGGCTGAGGCAGGAGAATCACTTGAGCCCAGGTAACAGAGGTTGCAGTGAGCTGAGATTGAGCCATTGCACTCCAGCCTAGCTGTCGGAGTGAGACTCTGTCTCAAAAAACAATAATAATTTAAAAAAATAATAAGTATGATTTGCAGTAGCTTTGAAAAAAAAAAGAAACTAGTAAGTGTTTGTTGAGTGAATGGAGGTCAAGCAAGCACGGCCCCAGCCCATAGGAGGATCGGGACCCAGTGGAAGGTGGGAGGGGCAGGTGGACAGGGATTGGTGTGGAGAGAGAGAGAAAAAGACCTTCTAGAACAATCCTGGAGATCAGGTCATCCCTGTGATGAAATGAACCAGCGTTGTGTGAACTCAGGTTGAGGGATGATCTCTCAGGACCCCTATAATGCACTTTTCACAGGGGAACGTGTCCCCCCGCCCGACAGTCCCATGGATAAAATCTCAGCCTTGTGACTTTGTTCTGTATTCATCTGAGATAACAGATGTTCCTGGAATTGCCTTAGGTCACAGGGCAGCTTGGCTTCGATTCAAAACCAGGATGTCCAGACCCAGGCTTGGGCCTTAGTTTAGACCTAAATCTTACTGCCTCTCCTCCATCTTTACCAGGGTCAGGTTCTGGGGGTTTGGGTGATGCAGGTGACCCTTCCTCTCCTTGCCTTTCACAGCCAGGCTGCAGCTCCGGGAAGGAGTAGTGTGTGTCAAATGGTAGCCCCCCTAAAGGACGTGTCCACACTCTAGCCCCTGCAACCTGTGATTGTGCTGGTTTTTCTGTTTGTTTTTTGAGACAGAGTCTCACTCTGTCGCCAGGTGTCAGGCTGGAGTGCAATGGCACGATCTTGGCTCACTGCAGCCTCCGCCTCCCGGGTTCAAGCAATTCTCCTGCCTCAGCCTCCCAAGTAGCTGGGACTACAGGTGCGTGCCAACACGCCCAGCTAATTTTTGTATTTTAGTAGAGACAGGGTTTCACCATCTTGGCCAGGATGGTCTCGATCTCTTGACCTCGTTATCCGCCCACCTTGGCCTCCCAGAGTGCTGGGATTATGGGGGTGAGCCACCACGCCCGGCCGTTTGTTTGTTGTTTTTTGTTTTTGACATGAAATCTCCCTTTGTCGCCAGGCTGGAGTGCAGTGGTGCAATCTCGGCTCACTGTAACGTCCAACTCCCAGGTTCAGGCGATTCTCCTGCCTCAGCCTCCCTAGTAGCTGGGACTACAGGCACGCACCACCACGCCCAGCTGATTTTTGTATTTGTAGTAGAGACAGAGTTTCACCATGTTGGCCAGGATGGTCTCAATCTTCTGACCTTGTAATCCGCCTGCCTTGGCCTCCCAAAGCACTGTTTTTATATTAACTTATTTTTTTTAGAGACAAGGTCTTGCTCTGTCACTCAGGCTGGCTACAGTGCAATGCCATGATTTCCACTCACTGCAGCCTCGGTCTCTCAGGCTCAAGTGATCCTTTCACCTCAGCCTTCCAAGTAGCTGGGACCACAGGCATGCAAGACCATGCCTGGCTAATTTTTGTATTTTTTGCAGAGAGAGATTCTTGCTATGTTTCCCGGGCTGGTCTTGAAGTCCTGGCCTCCAGCGATCCTCCCACCTTGGCCTCCGAAAGTGCTGGGATTACAGGTGCGAGCCACGGAGCCTGGCCTGAATGTGATCTTAGGTGGATAAACTGTAACTATAATGGACCCATTGTTGGAGGCACTGGGTAAGTCAATACACTGAGATGCAAGTTTGCAGCAGAGAAAGAGGTTTAATCGTAGGGCCACAGATGGAGGATATGGGAGGAAATCTAAAATCCATCTCCCAGGAGGGCATGGTGACTCACGTCTGTAATCCCAGCACTTTGGGAGGCCGAGGCAGGTGGGTCACGAGGTCAGGAGTTCAAGACCAGCCTAGCCAACATGGTGAAACCCCGTCTCTACTAAAAATACAAAACTTAGCAGGGCATGGTGGCACATGCCTGTAATCCCAGCTACTCAGCCCAGGCTGAGGCAGGAGAATCACTTGAACCCGGGAGGCGGAGGTTGCAGTGAGCTGAGATTGTGCCACTGCACCCCAGCCTGGGCAATAGAGCAAGACTCTGTCTCAAAAAAAAAAAAAAAAAAAAAAAAAGCCATATGCTTCTAATGTCAGAGATCCTAGCTGTAGAAACAATGGGATGTAAAAGCACTACCTGACTTTTAGCACCAAGGAAGTGGGTCTAGTGCAGCCCGATTCATGGTTCGCTGTCACTGCATTTCTGCCTGGAACCTGGCGTGCCAGCCCCATCAACCCTGTGGGAGGGGTTTTGAAAGAGTCATTGCAGATACTAGGAATCTGAAGATGAGATCATCCTGGAAAACACAGTGGCCCTAAATCCACGGACGACTCTCCTTGGGAGAAACACACAGAGGAGGCTGGGGAGAGGAGAAGGATCTGGAAGAGCGACACCGAGGTTGGAATGCTGCAGTCACCGCCGAGGAACGCTTGGAGCCCTCACAAGCTGGAAGGGGCCAGGAAGGATTCTTCCCTAGAGCCTTTGTGGGGAGCGTGGCCCTGCGGAGGCCTTGCTTTCAGACTTCTGGCCTGCAGAGCTGTGAGAGAAGAGCTTTCTGTTGTTTTAAAGCCACTCCGTTCGTGGAACTGTGATAGCAGCCACAGGAAGGAAACAAATCCAGGGTCAGACGGTTCTCATTGAAGTGGGACTGCTGTCAGCCACCCTGCCTCTCAGCGGTGTTCAGAATGAAATCTCCCACTTTTTTATTTTTATTTATTGAGACGGAGCATCGCTCTTGTTCCCCAGGCTGGAGTGCAATGGCATGATCTCAGCCCACTGCAAATTCCGCCTTCTGAGTTCAAGTGATTCTCCTGCCTCAGCCTCCCAAGTAGCTGGGATTACAGGTGTGCACCACCATGCCTGGCTAATTTTGTATTTTTTTTTTTCCAG
>PVKP010033931.1:0-24647 GCA_004027715.1 Plecturocebus donacophilus | reverse complement strand
CATCTCCCAGGTGCGGAGACGTCAGTCTGGATGCCAGGGCTCAAGGTGGGAGTCCTCTGTCCCATTCCCGGGGACTCCTCAGCTTCTCTTTCCTACTCCCCCATAACCCAGACCAATCTAAGTGGAAGCCTGCTCCCATCCCCAGGGAGGAAAACTGATCTCAGTGTAGGAGAGGGACAAAAGCACCAGTGGGAGGGAGGGAGGGAGGGAGAGAGGGAGGGAGGAAGGAGGGTGGCTCCCAGCCCTCTCGCCGTCCTGCAGGCTCATGCATTTACCCTCTTGGGGGCCAGGACACCCCCAGGCATGCTTGGTGGTGTGACACCGAAGGCTCCCAGGATCATGGCCTTACAACCAGGGGCCCCAGCAGGCCTGTGAAACCCAAATGCCTATGCCTATGAAACCCAAATAGGCATAGGGAAGGGGCTGGGAACTCTGAGGATCTTGCAGAGGAGCCGTGTGTGGAGCTGTGGTGGGAGGAACAAACAGGGTGCCCAAAAATGGCTGGGGACTGTAGGTCCCAGAGAAGATGGCACACAAGAGGAAGTGGGGATGCCTGGGAAGTCTTGGGAGTATGACGAGGGTCATGGGAGGCCATGGGGGCTATCACTGGGTTCGGGGGTCTCAGTCCTCTCCCGTCCTCAGATACTTGGTACTCACCTGCCTTTTCTCTTGTCCAGGTGAGCACTGTGAGGTGAGTGCTCGCTCAGGCCGTTGCACCCCGGGTGTCTGCAAGAATGGGGGCACCTGTGTCAATCTGTTGGTGGGCGGTTTCAAGTGCGATTGCCCATCTGGAGACTTCGAGAAGCCCTACTGCCAGGTGACCACGCGCAGCTTCCCCGCCCGCTCCTTCATCACCTTTCGTGGCCTGCGCCAGCGTTTCCACTTCACCCTGGCCCTCTCGTGAGTGGCTGGGCGCTGGGGGTGGGGATCGGGCCTGGTGGGCGTCTGAGGTGCCTCCTGTTCCGTGAGTGAAGTGAGAGGTCAGGCAGCGAAAGAGCGTGGAGCAGGCTGCCGGCAGAGCCGGGTCTGCTCTTGGAGTTGCCTGTGGTTCTGCCCACAAATCTCCCTCCCCTGTGCTGCTTAGGTGGCTGGGGTGCTGGCATCCAGGTGGGTGCCCCATTCCCTGCCCCCATCCCCAACTCCTGTTCAGGTTTGCCACAAAAGAGCGCGACGGGCTGCTGTTGTACAATGGGCGTTTCAACGAGAAGCATGACTTTGTGGCCCTCGAGGTGATCCAGGAGCAGGTCCAGCTCACCTTCTCTGCAGGTGATTGCAGTAGTCCCCTGTCCGTGCCCATCTTCCAAAGGCCCCAAGTCTCCCAGCCCTTGACCCCAAGCCACATACTCTCTCAGCCAAAGCTGGGCCCAGCCCCAGCCATCAGCACCCCCAACTCCACCGTTCCCAGCTCTCATCTGGCATCCCAACTCACCTGGTCCTTTCCCCAGGGGAGTCAACCACCACCGTGTCCCCATTCATACCTGGAGGAGTCAGTGACGGCCAGTGGCACACGGTGCAGCTGAAATACTACAATAAGGTGGGTGTGGAGGGCACAGAGGATGGGAGGTTCTATTCTTGGCTCAGGTGCTTAACCCAGCCCTGAGTGGCACTGCCTCCAGGCTTGGGTGGGCTAGTCAGGGTATTTCTGGCTGTGAGGAAGGGAGTGGCTGGGAAGGTGCCACCTTGCTGGGCATTCCCACCCCAGCTCCTCAGGGAGCTCCATGCTCCCTGTTCCACCAGGCAGGCGAAGACTCAGACACTGAGGAAGGTAGTTACGTGCGTAAACCATGTAAGCACACGTGTGTGTATATGTGTGTGTGTGCATGTGTCTGGGTGTGTGGGTGCAGAGAGTTGCTCAGTGTGTGCTGGCCATGAACCTAGTGGGCCCCCTGCCCAGCATCCCCCTTCTCTGCTCTTTTTGTCCACAGCCACTGTTGGGTCAGACAGGGCTCCCGCAGGGCCCATCTGAGCAGAAGGTGGCCGTGGTGACCGTGGATGGCTGTGACACAGGGGTGGCCCTGCGCTTTGGATCTGTGCTGGGCAACTACTCCTGTGCTGCCCAGGGCACCCAGGGTGGCAGCAAGAAGTGAGCAGGGGAAAGGGCCAGGGAAGGGGTGAAGCGAGGGCAGGGCCAGGCAGGGAGGGAAGGTGGAGAGGGTGGGCTTTTGGGGTCTCCCCCCCTTTACTTCCCTTAGCTCCTGTTCAGCCCTGGGGATGGGGGTCGAGATGGGGGAATCAGAGCAAGACCGTGTAGGGCAGTCTGGGGAGGGCCGGGGTGTTCAAGAGCAGTTCCAGATGGGGGTGACCCCTTTCCTGAGCGCTGCTCTGCAGGGCCCCTTGGACACCTGCTAGGCCCTTCCTGTCTCCGGCCTGGCCACAGGGCAAGTGGAGGACCAGAAGCTCCCAGCCCTCCCTTTTGCTGCCACTGTCTTTGCTCCCCCAGGTCTCTGGATCTGACCGGTCCTCTGCTGCTAGGTGGGGTGCCTGACCTGCCCGAGAGCTTCCCAGTCCGAATGCGGCACTTCGTGGGCTGCATGCGGAACCTGCAGGTGGACAGCCGGCACATAGACATGGCTGACTTCATTGCCAACAATGGCACTGTACCTGGTATGGGGGCTCAGGGTGGAGCCAGGCTGGTATCCCAGTGCAGAGAGGAGGGGCCCTGCCTGGTGTGAGGATGCCGGAATGGAGGGTCTCAGAGGCCTCTGTAGCCACTGCCACAGGCTTCCTCTTGAGAGCCCCATTCTCAAGAGCTTGAGAACCCCACAGGCTTCCTCTTGAGGTCCTCAGTTTGGGACCACTGAGCCACCTTCTTTCCATTCCAGGCTGCCCTGCCAAGAAGAACGTGTGTGACAGCAACACTTGCCACAATGGGGGCACCTGTGTGAACCAGTGGGACGCATTCAGCTGCGAGTGCCCCCTGGGCTTCGGGGGCAAGAGCTGCGCTCAGGGTAGGAGGGGCGGCTGTCAGAGGCCGAGGCCTGGGTGCCATCAACAGTCTGGGAACTGGCAGGGTGGGGGCCGGCGCTGGGCAGGGCTCTGGTGAGCCGGGCTGTGGGTGGAAAGGCGTGTCTGGGCAGAGCCCTGAGAGGGCAGCAGTGGAGACAAAGGGGCCAGTCAGAGGCAGGCCTGGGCACAACGTGGGGCGGTCCCAGGGCAGGTACGCACTCTGGAGGGCGGGGCTGATGAGGGGAGTGGGTGCTGCCTCCTGTGCAGTCACCACCGCTAAGCATCACACCCCCAGGGCCCTCCGTGGCTCCGCCCATCACAGGCTGCCGTTTTCTGCCTCCCCAGAAATGGCCAATCCACAGCACTTCCTGGGCAGCAGCCTGGTGGCCTGGTATGGCCTCTCGCTGCCCATCTCCCAGCCCTGGCACCTCAGCCTCATGTTCCGCACGCGCCAGGCCGACGGTGTCCTGCTGCAGGCCGTCACCAGGGGGCGCAGCACCATCACCCTACAGGTGATGCAGGGAGGGGTGGGCTGGCCCTGATCTGGCTGTAGGGCCCTGGTAGCCTCTGGGGGCTGGACAAAAATGGCTGGGCAGGTCCTGGGCAGGGGTGGGGACATACAGAGGCCACTGGATTCGTTGGGTCAGTGCTGCCACCTATTGGGCCTGAGGGAAATAAATATACTTTCCTCTTAATGGGCTCAGCTGGGCAGCAGGTTGGGTTTGGTGGTCCAGAAAGGGGAACTGTGGGTTGGAGAAGAGTGATTACGGCTGTCTGCTGACCCCGCTTTCCTTCCTCCTGGTGTCAGCTGTGGGAGGGCCACGTGGTGCTGAACGTGGAAGGCACAGGGCTCCAGGCCTCCTCTCTCCGTCTGGAGCCTGGCCGGGCCAATGACGGTGACTGGCACCATGCACAGCTGGCACTGGGAGCCAGTGGGGGACCCGGCCATGCCATTCTGTCCTTCGACTATGGGGAGCAGAGAGCAGAGGGCAACCTGGGCCCCCGGTTGCATGGTCTGCACCTGAGCAACATAACAGTGGGCGGAGTACCTGGGCCAGCCGGCGGTGTGGCCCGTGGCTTTCGGGGCTGTTTGCAGGTGAGTGTCCTGTCCTGCCCTCCCCTCCCCACTCCTCCACCACCTGCAGCCCCACTCCATGGAGGGCAACACTGCTTCTGTCCCTCCCAGGGTGTGCAGGTGAGCGACACGCCGGAGGGGGTTAACAGCCTGGACCCCAGCCGTGGGGAGAGCGTCAACGTGGAGCAAGGCTGCAGCCTCCCTGACCCCTGTGACTCAAACCCGTGTCCTGCCAACAGCTATTGCAGCAACGACTGGGACAGCTTCTCCTGCAGCTGTGATCCAGGTGTGCTAAGGTTCCGAGGCAGTGGGCAAGTTATCGGGTGCCTGGGGCCACTTGCTGGCTGCTGTGTGACCCGGGGCATCACACCACCCCTCTGAGCCTTAGTCACCTACACAACAAAGCCATAGCCAACCAATAGGATGCTCAGAGTGGGAAGAAACAGACGAAGGTGGGTATGATGGAAAGTGATGCCAGGGGAGGGTGGGGAATGAGCCTCTCTGGTCCTTCTGGTCCCAGGTTACTATGGTGACAACTGTACTAATGTGTGTGACCTGAACCCATGTGAGCACCAGTCCGTGTGTACCCGCAAGCCCAGTGCCCCCCATGGCTATACCTGCGAGTGTCCCCCAAATTACCTTGGGCCATACTGTGAGACCAGGTAAGCAGATCAGGGCGTGGGGCAGTAGGTCACAGTGTCTGCTTCTCCTCTCTGGTGTATCCCTCAGAGCCCTGAAAGCCTGGCTGACCCGCAGCCAGGGTCAGAAGGGCCACATGGGGCTCACCTAGATTAGATGGGAGTGGCAGGGGGAGCTCATGCCTGCCTGGGTCCCTCTCTGCAGGATTGACCAGCCTTGTCCCCGTGGTTGGTGGGGACACCCCACGTGTGGCCCATGCAACTGTGACGTCAGCAAAGGCTTTGACCCAGATTGCAACAAGACCAGCGGCGAGTGCCACTGCAAGGTAACAGCCCCAAGCAAGCGCCACATGGGCCTCTGTCCACATCTCCAGGCCCCTCGAGGGGAGGCTATAGAGATGGGTCTTCCTGCAGAGCTGAGCACCATGTGCCTTTGCTCTCAAGAGCAGGGTCGTTGGCTGCTTACCTTCGTGTGTCAGAGGCACAGGGGACCCTGGGCCGACGTGTAACCCGTGAGCTCTGGGCCTGGTGTGGTGGTGGTTTGCAGCCTGTTCTGTTGTGTGACATCTTGCCAATGGGCTCAACTCCAAAGCATTGCCTGTGTTAATTATTTTGAATACCACTCCTGAGGGGACCTGAGGTTGGGACCCTCTCCAGAGGGGCCACAGCTGGGCATCCTGGAGAGAGAGCCTCGCCAGTGACGTCTTCCTCCCTCCTTTCTCAGGAGAACCACTACCGGCCCCTGGGCAGCCCAATCTGTCTCTTGTGTGACTGCTACCCCACAGGCTCCTTGTCCCGAGTCTGTGACCCTGAGGACGGCCAGTGTCCATGCAAGCCAGGCGTCATCGGGCGTCAGTGTGACCACTGTGACAACCCTTTTGCTGAGGTCACCACCAATGGCTGTGAAGGTGGGGCTCCTGGGATGGGTGGGCAGCCCTCCTCATAGTGTGCCAGGCACCTGCACCCCAGGGAAGCCAGGAAGGGGCTGCTTGCAGACCTGAGGAGGCCAAGGGAGGGCTGGGGTGCCGAGACAGGACCGCAGAAGGAGACCATATGCTCTTCCCCGCAGTGAATTACGACAGCTGCCCATGGGTGGTGGGAGGGCTGGGGAGACTGAGGGAGGGCTGGGGAGCCTGGGCAGGACCACAGAGGGAGAGCTGCTCCTGGGTGACCATGTGCTCTTCTCTCCAGTGAATTACGACAGCTGCCCATGGGTGGAGGGAGGGCTGGGGAGACTGAGGGAGGGCTGGGGAGCCTGGGCAGGACCGCAGAGGGAGAGCTGCTCCTGGGTGACCGTGTGCTCTTCTCTCCAGTGAATTACGACAGCTGCCCACGGGCGATTGAGGCTGGGATCTGGTGGCCCCGTACCCGCTTCGGGCTGCCCGCTGCTGCTCCCTGCCCCAAAGGCTCCTTTGGTAGGTGTTAGAGGCCCTGATGTGTTATTGAGGACATGGCCTCTGCCAGTAGTGGGATGAGGGCAGGAAGCTCCTGGCTGAAGATCCGGGGACCCCGCTTTCTGGCCTCCAGGTCCTGGGATTTCATTTCCCATCTTCCTTGTCTCACGGTCCCTTCCCCAATGTTGCCCAGGCATGCCTACATCTTGGACTTTTTTTTTTAATTTTCAGACGAAGTCTCACACTGTCACTCGGGCTGGATGCAGTGGCATGATCTTGGCTCACTGCAACCTCTGCCTCCCAAGTTCAAGCAGTTCTCCTGCCTCAGCCTTCTGAGTAGCTGGGATTACAGGCACCCGCCACCACACCCAGCATTTTTTTTTTTTTTTTTTTTTTTGTATTTTTAGTAGAAATGGTTTCACTATTTTGGCCAGACTGGTCCCAAACTCCTGACCTCGTGATCCGCCCGCCTCAGCCTCCCAAAGTGCTGGGATTACAGGTGTGAGCCACTGCGCCTGGCCACATCTTGGACTCAACAAAAATGCTGAAAAACCTGCACTGTGCTCGGCATAGGGCTGTGCTAGAGATTCAAAGATGAATCATGCAGGGTTCCTGTCGTCTGTTCACCACCAAGTCTTGGGGTTACGCCACCACAAAGGCAGACAGTCTGGGGAGTAGGGAGTGTTGGCCACTGATCCAGGAGACCCAGCCCAGGATAGGGGCTGGCACTGGTCCTGGGCTGACGATGAGCAGGTTCATAGGCAGGATTTGGTGGAGAGCACAAAGTGGTGGCTGGAGACAGGCAGTGATGGGAGCTCAGGGAGGCTGTATGCCCTGTTCTCCCAGAGCCCCTGTGTGGACCAGTCTTGCAGAGGTTTTTGGCCCTGGTGTTCTACATACCTGTCTTCCTGTTTCACCAGGGCCCTTGTTTGCTTGTCATTGTCCCTGGCCCATGAGGTGCTGGCCTCCAGCAGAACCTCTCAGCCATTCTCTGGGGCTTCCTGTGTGTCTCCCTGAGGCAGCCCTCTTCCTTCCCCCAGGGACTGCTGTGCGCCACTGTGACGAGCACAGGGGGTGGCTCCCCCCAAACCTCTTCAACTGCACATCCATCACCTTCTCAGAGCTGAAGGGCTTCGTAAGTGAACCCCCTCATCACCATCTTTTCCCTCTCCTTTGTCCTGAGTCTCACTTGCCCCCACTCTTTTGAGAAAGGAGATTCTGGAAGTCCAGCCCGTGTGTTCCTAGGCTCCCAGCTAGAGAGGCCATCTTTCCCCTCTCCTGAGGTTCTTTTGCTCCAGAGTTCTGCCCTCACTCCTGCCCCTCCACTCCCTCCCATCTAGGCTGAGCGGCTGCAGCGGAATGAGTCAGGCCTGGACTCAGGGCGCTCCCAGCGGCTGGCCCTGCTCCTGCGCAATGCCACGCAGCACACCGCTGGCTACTTCGGCAGCGATGTCAAGGTGGCCTACCAGCTGGCCACTCGACTGCTGGCCCACGAGAGCACCCAGCGAGGCTTCGGGCTGTCCGCCACGCAGGACGTGCACTTCACTGAGGTGGGGCTTAGAGGATGCAGGGCTGGCTGGTTAGGTGGGGCCATGGTGATCGAGCCTGCTCCTGGCAACCTGGGGGCCAGAGGGGGCCCTCCCACCCACCTATGGGGTGCTCCCTGCTGGCAAGAGGCCTCCATGAAATCCTGTGAGCCCTGGTCCGGCCCTCTTGCGAACCCTTCTCATAGTAAGGTGTGTGTGTCTGGCAGAGGCCAGTCTGTGATACCACAGGCTGGGAGGAAGCAGTATCTCAGGACATCTGTGTGGATCCAGGCACAGGGCTGGGAAGCACTTATATAGAGAATGAGGAGGAGGGCTTAGGGGCAGAGCATCCGGTGACCTGAGTGGGCAGTGCGATCCAGGAGCGTTTCCGGGGAGGCAACAGTGAGTGCGGAGGGTGGGGCCTGGTGGAGAGCGGGGACTGGCCCAGGCACAGGCTGGGGCTTCCTGGTGGGATGTCAGGTGTGGGCTGTGAGCATACCCACTGTGACCGTGCCCACCCCAGAATCTGCTGCGGGTGGGCAGCGCCCTCCTGGATGCAGCCAACAAGCGGCACTGGGAGCTGATCCAGCAGACGGAGGGGGGCACCGCCTGGCTGCTCCAGCACTACGAGGCGTACGCCAGCGCCCTGGCCCGGAACATGCGGCACACCTACCTAAGCCCCTTCACCATCATCACGCCCAACATTGGTGAGGCTGGTGCCTGGGATGGGGAGGGGTGTGTGGAGGGAGTGCCCCACGAGGTC
Source organism: Plecturocebus donacophilus (assembly GCA_004027715.1). NCBI lineage: Eukaryota > Metazoa > Chordata > Mammalia > Primates > Pitheciidae > Plecturocebus > Plecturocebus donacophilus. The sequence continues at coordinate 16,305 of PVKP010033931.1, read as the reverse complement.
GGCCACGCTGGGGGCCTGCCTGCCTCCCAGGTCCAATCTGTGACCATCCCCTTCCCTAGTCATCTCCGTAGTGCGCTTGGACAAGGGGAACTTTGCTGGGGCCAAGCTGCCCCGCTACGAGGCCCTGCGTGGGGAGCGACCCCTGGACCTTGAGACAACGGTCATTCTGCCTGAGTCTGTCTTCAGAGGTCAGTGGTGGCCACGGATGGAGTTGGGAGCTGGATCCTGGTGTCTGTGGAGACTCCACTGAGGGCAGTGCCCAGCTAAGTGTGACAGTGTCCCCTCCCAGAGACGCCCCCCGTGGTCAGGCCCGCAGGACCCGGAGAGGCCCAGGAGTCAGAGGAGCTGGCACGGCGACAGCGAAGGCACCCAGAGCTGAGCCAGGGTGAGGCTGTGGCCAGCGTCATCATCTACCGCACCCTGGCCGGGCTACTGCCCCATAACTATGACCCCGACAAGCGCAGCCTGAGGTCAGCGACCAGGGGACAGGGGTGGGTGGGGGTGTGGGTCGGGCGGTGAGTGCTGAGGCAGGAGGGGGTCAGGGGTGTCTCCCAGTCATGTGACTGCCATGGTGACTGTGCACCTGCCTGCCCCACATCAGGGTCCCCAAACGCCCGATCATCAACACACCCGTGGTGAGCATCAGCGTCCATGATGATGAGGAGCTTCTGCCCCGTGCCCTGGACAAGCCCGTCACGGTGCAGTTCCGCCTGCTGGAGACAGAGGAGCGGACCAAACCCATCTGTGTCTTCTGGAACCATTCGATTCTGTGAGCCCACGCTGCCTTCACCCCCAAGGCTTTGGGCCAAAAGCCCAGGCCCCTGGATGCCCCAGCCTCTTTGTCTCCCTGACCCTGCCTTCCTCACACAGGGTCAGTGGCACAGGTGGCTGGTCGGCCAGAGGCTGTGAAGTCGTCTTCCGCAATGAGAGCCATGTCAGCTGCCAGTGCAACCACATGACGAGTTTCGCCGTGCTCATGGACGTGTCCCGGCGGGAGGTCGGGCCCACAGGGGCAGCTGCAGAGCTGTGGGTGGGCACCCAGGGCACGGGGCTGGGTGCTCAGGCCCTGTCCTTCCTAATTCCCTGGCTCCCTGCCACCCACTCTGCAGAATGGGGAGATCCTGCCACTGAAGACACTGACATATGTGGCTCTAGGTGTCACCTTGGCCGCCCTTCTGCTCACCTTCTTCTTCCTCACTCTGCTGCGTGTCCTGCGCTCCAACCAACACGGCATCCGGCGGAACCTGACAGCCGCCCTGGGCCTGGCTCAGCTGGTCTTCCTCCTGGGAATCAACCAGGCCGACCTCCCTGTAAGATGTTCCTACTGCCCAGAGACTGTCCCCCACCTTCTCAGGCGCCCTCCCCAGCCCCGACTGGCAATCCCTGCTCCTGTACCATGAGCTCTGATAAGGTGCCTAGCGCAGTGCCTGGCCCAGGGTTTCCTCTTTTCCAGCTCCTCTGGGATCCCCCGGCATCCTACAGGCACCTGCCTTTGGCCCAAGCTTCCCCCGAAGCAGCTCCCAATACCCAGGCCCTCCTCCCTGCCTGACCCGAAGCAGAGCTCGTACTCTGGGTGGGCCCCAGTCACTGACCTGGCTTGGCCTGGGCCCTCAGTTTGCCTGCACAGTCATCGCCATCCTGCTGCACTTCCTGTACCTCTGCACCTTTTCCTGGGCTCTGCTGGAGGCCTTGCACGTGTACCGAGCGCTCACTGAGGTGCGCGACGTCAACGCCGGCCCCATGCGCTTCTACTACATGCTGGGCTGGGGCGTGCCCGCCTTCATCACAGGTACCCCCACCCATTCCCGGCCTTGGGATCCCACATCCCTAGGCCCCAGGTCCACCTTTGTGCCATCTTTCTCCCCACCCACATGCCTCAGGCCAGCTTATTCACAGGTGTGCCTCTAGTTTAACTCAGACTCTGAGGCCACCACCCAGGGGTCGATCCCCTATCCTGGAGAGGACAGCAGGGGCTGATAGTGGGTGGAACCCTTTTCCAGGCTTCATGCCCGGCCCTGTGAGCCCACCTGCCTGCAGCCCTACTTCCCAGGCCCCTCACCGCCCCTCCCCTGCTGCCATCTGTTTCCATGCTCCAGGGCTGGCCGTGGGCTTGGACCCCGAGGGCTATGGGAACCCTGACTTCTGCTGGCTCTCCATCTATGACACGCTCATCTGGAGCTTTGCTGGCCCAGTGGCCTTTGCCGTCTCGGTGAGTGCTAGCAGGTGGGTTGGGTGTCACCCACGGCCTTCCTTTGCTGTCTTCCTGGTACTGAGGCCGCATGTCCTCAGGACTCTCTTTAGGCACAGCTGAGGCCATGGGGCCCTGTGGGCTGGGTGGAAGCTGTCTGTCCCCACTGAGGACCCCACACCCTCTGCCTCTGCCTAGATGAGTGTCTTCCTGTACATCCTGGCAGCGCGGGCCTCCTGTGCTGCCCAGCGGCAGGGCTTTGAGAAGAAAGGTCCTGTGTGAGTACAGGGTTGGGGTGCCTGGGCTGTGGGTGGGCCAGCATGGGAGGCCTCATGGCCGGACTCATGGCCTGTCCCTCACCCAGCTCAGGGCTGCAGCCCTCTTTTGCCGTCCTCCTGCTGCTGAGCGCCGCATGGCTGCTGGCACTGCTCTCTGTCAACAGCGACACCCTCCTCTTCCACTACCTCTTTGCTGCCTGCAATTGCATCCAGGTACCTGGTCCAGCCTGTGGAGAGGGGAGGCACGTGGGCTGTGGGTGGCGGAATACGCACAGACGTCGCTGCCTCTTGCCTGCCAGGGCCCCTTTATCTTCCTCTCCTACGTGGTACTCAGCAAGGAGGTCCGGAAAGCACTGAAGCTTGCCTGCAGCCGCAAGCCCAGCCCTGACCCTGCTCTCACCACCAAGTCCACCCTGACCTCGGTGAGGGAGCCCGGGGTCCTAGGCGGGTGGTGAAGGGAGGAGGAGGTGGGAGGCCCCGTGAGCCTGCACTTTTGGCCCTGCTCCCCTCTTCCTTTCTGGAAGGTGGAAGGGGAGGTGAAATGGCTTGTTTGGCCTGGGGAGGAGATGCCGGCAAGGGTGTGTAGGATTTTGACTTGAGGGAGATGGGGCTGAGACAGATAAGCAGGTAATGAGTACCTTGCCCCTGAGACTCTCTCATGAATGTTAGTAAATTTTCTGTAGTCCAAGATGCTCTCAGGGGACAATTTCTGGTCCCATCTTTTACAGAGCCATTATATAGTGAGTCTGGCGTCCCTGGGGGTGTGCAGGGTGGCACAGCTGTATTGGAGCTATGACCACTGCCAGGCCTCAATATGGGGGCAGCAGAGAAGTGGGGCCCCCTCTTTCAGCCCTGAGCATGGAACTTAGGGCAAGCTCCCTCCACCCTCCTACTTCCCGGCCTGGGGCCCCCCATCCCACTCCCCCACTTACTGACCTCTCTTTTCCCTGCCTAGTCCTACAACTGCCCCAGCCCCTATGCAGATGGGCGGCTGTACCAGCCCTACGGAGACTCGGCCGGCTCTCTGCACAGCGCCAGCCGCTCGGGCAAGAGTCAGCCCAGCTACATCCCCTTCTTGCTGAGGTGAATCCAGGGAGATGGGAGGGTGTAGGAGGGGAGGAGGGACCCATGCATGCCGGACCCAGGCCAGCCAGACATTGAGAGTTGAGGTGCACACACCGTGGTTGACATGGGGGCCAGCTTGGATTAGAAGCTGTAAGGGACCCAAAGCAGGAACCAGGATTCCAGGGGAGAAGAGAGACTGGGATCCTGGGCAAGGGGCCAGGCTGACCCCTCCAGCATTGTCTTGCCTTCCTAGGGAGGAGTCTACACTGAACCCTGGCCAAGGGCCCCCTGGCCTAGGGGATCCAGGCAGCCTGTTCCTGGAAGGTCAAGACCAGCAGCATGGTGAGGACCGAAGGCTCTGGCTGCCTACCAGAGCAGCTGGCTGGCTTTTACGGAAGGCGGGTGGAGGTGGCTGGACTGGCTGTGATCTCTCCCTGTCCTCCTAGATCCTGACACGGACTCCGATAGTGACCTGTCCTTAGAAGATGACCAGAGTGGCTCTTATGCCTCTACCCACTCATCAGACAGCGAGGAAGAAGAGGAGGAGGAAGAGGAGGCCGCCTTCCCTGGAGAGCAGGGCTGGGATAGCCTGCTGGGGCCGGGAGCCGAGAGACTGCCTCTGCACAGTACTCCCAAGGGTGGGCCAGCACAGGGCTGTGGCCTTTGGGGCCAGTGGGAGGAAGTGGGCCTGGGGTTCGTGGGAAGCAAGATTGGGGTGATGGCCTGGCTGTCTCCCCTCTGTGGGCCTCATCTACTTCCTTTCCCCACCAGATGGGGGCCCAGGGGCTGGGAAGGCCCCCTGGCCAGGAGACTTTGGGACCACAGCAAAGGAGAGTAGTGGCAATGGAGCCCCTGAGGAGCGGCTGCGGGAGAATGGAGATGCCCTGTCTCGAGAGGGGTCCCTGGGCCCCCTTCCAGGCTCTTCTGCCCAGCCTCACAAAGGTGAGTGGGGCACCCGCAGCTGCCACGCTCCCCCCGTCAGCAGCCGTACTCCTCACATTCCCTTGTGGCTGCACCTCACAGCCCTGCCCCGGCCCGCAGGCATCCTGAAGAAGAAGTGTCTGCCCACCATCAGCGAGAAGAGCAGCCTCCTGCGGCTCCCCCTGGAGCAGTGCACAGGGTCTTCCCGGGGCTCCTCTGCCAGTGAGGGCAGCCGGGGTGGCCCCCCTCCCCGCCCACTGCCCCGGCAGAGCCTCCAGGAGCAGCTGAATGGGGTCATGCCCATCGCCATGAGCATCAAGGCAGGCACGGTGGATGAGGACTCGTCAGGCTCCGAGTGAGTGTGGCCGGGTGGGCGGGATGTGGTGCAGCCCCTCGAGGCCCCCCTGGGCCCAGAGCTGCCTCCAGGCCTCCCCAGGCGACTCTGGTTGGCATTCAGAGGACAGATGGGCGGAGCTGGCCCAGCTCCTTTACTATGCTGTGCCCACAAACCATGGTGCCTTGTGGGGCAGGCCACCCCTCTTGGGCTCTACAGGGCTCAGCCTAGGGCAGAGTGCGGGAGGATGGGGAGCTGGGGGTGCTTTCCTGTTTCCTTCGTCTGGTGAAAGCTTTCACTCTCTCCTCTGTTCCAACTAACCCTCTGTCTGCCTTTTCTGCCACTTTCCTTTCCTGCCTCTCCAGATTTCTCTTCTTTAACTTCCTGCATTAACCCTGGGCCGTGGTTCCTACGCCCGAGGCTCCCTTCCCTTCCCCAGCCGCACTCATGCCCTGCTCCTGTCTTGTGCTTTATCCTGCCCCGCTCCCCATCGCCTGCCCGCAGCAGCGACGAAACGTCCATCTGAGGAGCCTGGGCCTTGCCGGGAGGGGTACCCACCCCACCTAAGGCCACCTAGTGCCAACTCCCCCCCCACCATTTCCCTCACTGCACTTTGGACCCCTGGGGCCAACATCTCCAAGACAAAGTTTTTCAGAAAAGAGGAAAAAAAGAATTTTAAAAAGGATCTCCACTCTTCATGACTTCAGGGATTCATTTTTTTTATACGCTGGAATTTGACTCCCCTTTCCCTTCCCAAAGAGGATAGGACCTCCCAGGATGCTTCCCAGCCTCTCCTCAGTTTCCCATCTGCTGTGCCTCTGGGAGGAGAGGGACTCTTGGGGGGCCTGCCCCTCAGTCGCCATCACCAAAAGGAAAGGACAAAGCCACACGCACCCAGGGAGTCACACCCTTCGGGCTGCACCCGGGCAGGCCTCAGAGTGGCGAGGGGCCAGGGCAAAGGGCACGCCTTGCCCTGCCTGTGCCGCCTCTCCTAGGAACTGGAAAAGCCCTGTCCGGCGAGGGGGCAGAAGGACTCAGCGCCCCCGGACCCCCAAATGCTGCATGAACACATTTTGAGGGGAGCCTGTGCCCCGAGGCGGGGGTCAGGCCGCCCCAGCCCCTCTCCTTTTCCTGGACTCTGGCCGTGCCGGCAGCCCAGGCGTTTGCTCAGTTGCTGACCCAAAAGTGCTTCATTTGTCCTGCTCGCCCCGCATGTGGGGCGGGCCAGTCATGTGTTAAGTTGCGCTTCTTTGCTGTGGTGTGGGTGGGGGCGGGAGGAAGAGTAAACACCGTGCTGGCTCCGCTGCCCTGAGGGTGCTCACGCACAGGTTTCAAGTCTGGGTTCTGGTGTCCGCTCACCCACCCCCACCCCCCAAAATCAGACAAACAGGACTTTGTCTGACCTGCTGTGGCCTCTGAGACATGTTCTATTTTTAACCCCTTCTTGGAATTGGCTCTCTTCTTCAAAGGACCAGGTCCTGTTTCTCTTTCTCCCCAACTCCACCCCAGCTCCCTGTGAAGAGAGAGTTAATATATTTGTTTTATTTATTTTCTTTTTGTGTTGGGATGGGTTCGTGTCCAGTCCCGGGGGTCTGATGTGGCCGTCACAGGCTGGGTGTTCCCAGCAGCCCTTCCCCTTGCCCCAGGCCGTCATCTCCCCACCTCTCCTCCTCTCTCCTCAGTTTTGCTGACTGCTTTTCATCTGAGTCACCATTTACTCCAAGCATGTATTCCAGACTTGTCACTGACTTTCCTTCTGGAGCAGGTCGCTAGAAAGAGGCTGTGGGCAGGAAAGAGAGGCTCCTATTTCTCATGTGTGAGGCCGGGCTCTGGCTTTTCTGCCTTGGATTCTCCCCCTGCCCTCTCCCCTCAGCAATTCCTGCAAAGGGTTAAAAATTTAACTGGTTTTTACTACTGATGACTTGACTTAAAAAAATACAAAGATGCTGGATGCTAACTTGATACTAACCATCCGATTGTACAGTTTGGTTGTTGCTGTAAATATGGTAGTGTTTTGTTGTTGTTTTTTCATGCCCCATACTACTGAATAAACTAGTTCTGTGCGGGTACAGCACTGTCACTGTCTGCTTCTGTGTGGCACCCTCTCCTCCCACAGGGAGGAAGGCCTGGTCTCTGGAAGACAAAAGAGCTGGCAGGGCCCAGAAGGCCCCACCAGGTCAGGGGGACTCAGACACCACTGGCTGATAAGCCTGTCCCTTGACCTGTGTCCACAACATCGCTCCCAAATAGCCGATCGATCCCAAATAGCCATGGCCCGGCATTTCCAAGGAAGACATGCTGGAAAGTGTCCTTTTCACCAGGACAGAAAAGAATTCTATGGCGGGAGAGGCTGCACAGGGCAGGCAGGCTTCCAGCCCAGCCCCTCAGGGCTGAGTTCTAGACAGGGATGAGTTTTCTGGGGCAGAATTCAAGAGGCAGGGAGGGCTGAGTTGAGAGGCTGGTGGGAATTGAATGGTGCTAAGTGACTCTGCCTCCTAACTACACTGCTCGGGTTGTTTTTGATTGTTTTTCCCACTGGAAAATGAAGCAGCTACTCATATCGAAGCCAAGTGTGTGCTTTGCAACTTACTTCTTGTCCTAAGTTTTGTTTTTGTATATATATGATATATATTTATAAGTATAAATGCTTTTTAAATTTAATAGAGATGGGGTCTCACTATGTTGATCAGGCTGGTCTCGAATTCCTAGGCTCAAGTGATTCTCCCACCTTGGCTTCCCAAAGTGCTGGGGTCACAGATGTGAGCTACTGCATCTGGCCTAGTTCCAAGTTTTGTGTTTGCCAAAGTTCCACTCAATAAACTAGAAAGGCAGCCAGGCACGGTGGCTCACGCCTGTAATCCCAGCACTTTGGGAGGCCGAGGAGGGCAGATCACCTGAGCTCAGGAGTTTGAGACCTGCCTAGCCAACATGGTGAAACTCCGTCTCTACTAAAAATACAAAAAAATTAGCTGAATATGGTGGCTCGTGCCTGTAGTCCCAGCTACTCTGGAGGCTGAGACAGGAGAATTGCTTGAACCTGGAAGGTAGAGGTTGCAGTGAGCCAAGATCGAGCCACTGCACTCCAGCCTGGGTGACAGAGCAAGACTCCATCTCAAAAAAAAAAAAAAAAAAATGCCTAGAAAGGGAGTTAACCTGGGGACAATATAGAGTGATGATGGTTAAGAACACAGACCCTGCTGGGCACAGTGGCTCATGCCTGTAATCCCAGCACATTGGGAGGCCAAGGTGAAACCCCATCTTTACAAAAAAATACAAAAAAAAAGTTAGCTAGCGGTGGTGGTACGTGCCTGTAGTCCCAGCTCCTAGGGAGGCTGAGGTGGGAGGATGGCACGAGCCCAGGAGGCAGAGGCTGCAGTGAGCCAAGATCAAAGGACTGCACCCAGCCTGGGTAATACAGCCAGACCTGTCTCAAAAAACAAACAAACAAACAAAAAAAAACACAAACCCTGGAACCAGATTGAGTGACTTAATCTTTCTGAGCCTTAAGTTTCTCTGCCTGCAAAATGAGGATGATGATAAAAGCATCCACCTAATTGAGCTTTTATGCAGATTAAGTGATTAACACATGTAGTGCTTGGAACAGTTCATAGTACACAGTAAGAGGCCGGTAAACACTGGCTTTCGGTGCTGTTGCTCCTGGGTGTGGTGGAAGAATGCATAGACAGAAAAAGTAGAAAGCCAGGCCCAAAGGGAAGGAGACAGGCAGGTGGCTGAACAAGAAGGACAGCTGTGGCAGGCGGGCCTCCTCCCTGACTGGCACTGCCTACTGAAAGTGCCGCTGAAGCAGGTTTGGCATGGGAGGGAGTGGGGTAGGGACAAAACTCAAGGCTGACCAAGAGGGTGAACAGGACGTGTCTTGCCCTCTCCAGCCGCCAGGTGGCAACAACACATGGTCTGCAGCTTGTTTTGCCTCTAACAACCCACCCAGGACATGGCTCACACCCAACGCGCACAAACGCGTCACCTTCCAGCTTCGCCCAGGTGTGTACCTAAGGCTGCTACTGGGCCAGGAGCCCCAAACAGGCCCTACTCACTAGACACCAGTGCAGGACACAGCTGGGAAGCACAGCTGAAGTTTCTTGCCTTACACCAAATTCCTCCAGAGCCGAAGACTCCATGTCTGCCTGCATACCCCTTCCCTCCCACCAATTCCTGGAATCCAGAGACTGGAGGAGTTGCTGCAGAGCTCGGGGGAAAGTGTCTAGGCACTGTCACTGAAGTTGGCGAATGTGCTAGGTGAACTTTGGGATCGGCCACAAAAGGGAGAAAGCAGTGGCTCCAGGGACAGGGCAAGGACACTTTGGTGCCTCAGTTGGGCATTTATGGCCATATTGGAATGGCTAGGGCACCAGCTGGCAGTCCCACTTCTCTTTGCCCACTTTACCTTCTGCTTTTCTCAAGTCATGGCCTGGCTTTCAAGGAGGGAAGTTTTCTCAAAACTTGGAATTAAACTGGTTCTGATTACCAGAGTTAAAGGCTGCAAAAAAAGGGAAGCCCTACACCAAATGTGTTAAACGTGTCTTTGTTATTCCTTCAGCAAACACTCACCGTCTTGCACTCAAATATTTTCTGAATAAATAAACTAAATGCTCTGTGACCAGTGCTACACACAGGTCACAACACTAGAGCACAGCAGAGGTTTCCAGATCCTGACGCTCGCCAGTCTAACGGGAGATGAGGAGAGCGCAGACAACCCCAGTGATGTAAGTTGGAGCATGGCAAGGTGTTCCAGCTGCTCTGGCTAAGGTGACTGGGGGAGATGAACACCACCAAAGGGCCTTCATGTCTCACAAGGAAAGCAAATAAGAAGCTGGTGTGGGCCGGGCATGGTGGCTCACACCTATAATCCGAGCACTTTGGGAGGCCGAGGTGGGCGGATCACCTGAGGTCAAGAGTTCGAGACCAGCCTGGCCAACATGGTGAAACCCTGTCTACTAAAAATACAAAAAATAAGCCAGGTGTGGTGGCACGCACCTGTGGTCCCAGCTACTCAGGAGGCTGAGGCAGGAGAATTGTTTGAAACTGGGAGGCGGAGATTGCAGGGAGCTGAGATCGTGCCACTGAACTCCAGCTTGGGCAACAGATTGAGACTCTGCCTTGAAAAAAAGAGAAGAAAAAAAAGAAGCTGTTGCGTTTCTAGGAGGCCCCACTCCTTTGCCAGTAAAGGACATTCAAGTTTAAATAAAGAATCTACCTAGCCTAGCTTAATAGCCTCACATACTGTGAATTAGCTACACCTAACTTTCATCTGGACCTTCCAATGATACACGAGACCTGGGGAAAGGCAGCCTGTCCTTGTCTAATGCCAGCAAGGGGAGTAGTCACAGCCTGATGAGCCGGAATCTCAGGGCCCTAGGGCCTATTCAGGCCCCTGCCTAGGAGGCCCATCCTGGCCCCCTCCCTGGAATTAAGAGATTTACTCCAAACTTGTCAGAAATTGGAGCGGGGCTGGGCGCAGTGGCTCACACCTGTAATCTCAGCACTCTAGAAGGTGGAGGTGGGTGGATCACCTGAGGTCCGGAGTTTGAGAACAGCCTAGCCAACATGGTGAAACCCTGTCTCTACTAAAAATACAAAACATTAGCCGGGCGTGGTGGTAGGTGCCTGTAATCTCAGCTACTCAGGAGGCTGAGGCAGGAGAATTGCTTGAACCCAGGAGGTGGAGGTTACAGTGAGCCAAGATTGCGCCACCATTCCAGCCTGGGTGACAGAGTGAGACTGTCTAAAAAAAGAAATGGGAGCAGGCGCGACTTCCAGATACACAGAGAATATAAAAATACATTCACTTTATTTTAGAAAAATGAAGACTGATAGAGTAAGCTTATCACAAACTGGCCTATTAGGAGTCACGAATTCACAGGAAACAATTTCTGAAGACCAGGTGCCTGCTGCTGCCTCTCCAAGCAGGCCGGAGTCCAGTAGAGAATGTGATTCAGGAAGACGGCTCCTCAGAGAGCAGGGAGGTTAGCTACAAAGACCACGGACATGGAAATGTCCAGTGAACCAATGCCCGGGAAGAAGATCAAATTCTCCGGGGCTGACCACGCAGTGGGGGTGGATAAAGACAAACCACTTGCCTGTACCTCTCATTTCTGTTTGTTCATTTCACTGCTGGAAGGTGACCTCTTTTCCCCTAATCTTCTTTCAACCCAGAGAGTTTAAGTCTTCTCCAGCTCAATCCTAATCCACCCCATTTCCCATGGTCTCTACTCCTGGGGACCAGCCCTGGTGGCATCTCTTCCTCCTGTCCCTGGGCCAGAATCTGCTGGAGTCAGGGTCTGCTGGGTAGAGGCGAGTCCAGGTACTGACTGTAGTGGTTTGCTAATGAAGTCTTGCTTGCTGTCCTGACCTCTTTACCTAAAGAGATAGAAGGAAGAACTGCTTTAAAATGCGGTCCTTCCTCAAGCCCATTTGTCACCCAGCAGAGTTCAAGCTCCTCAGGGTGGGAAGAAACGGGACCCCCCCCTCCCCTGCCCCCGGCTCCCCTCCTCTCTCAATCTTTCCACGCAAAATTCAGGGCTAATGTGCATAATGGTTTAGAATCCCAGATGATGGCGGGGTAGGGAGAGAGGACAGGCAAGGGAGGACCAGACTGACCTGGTAAGTCCTGGGACTGCCACTTTCCTGAGGGGCTGCACACTGCTGCGAGTGGCACCCATGACAGGAAGATTTGGTCGCTGGGAAACAGGAACTTCATAGACAAACAAAGGAAACGAGTTAGCAGCAAGTTTAACTGACCTCAAAAAGAAATACTGGATGAAGGGAGTGAGTGTGGGATTAGTGCTCTCCCCTCAACCATGAGGTATTTGGAAACTAAGCCTTAGACTCTGTCCAGCCCCATATCCTCTCTGTAACTCAGCCTCCCCATCTTCCAAATGAATTGCAATGAGGATGGCAAAAGTGGTCACTGTTGCCAGCTCTGGGAGAGTGAGGACATGCCGGGCAAGGGCAGGTATTCTTCCTTCTGATCTCTTACCCTTGTGTCCACTTTCCTTCACTCTGTGTCCTGCAGTGCTTGGTCTTGGAAGCGCTTTCCGAGTTGACAGAGAATCCGGAGGTAGGGCACCTCTGCCAGGTGGTACACTCCGGCTGGTGAGTGGCATTCGGCTGGCAGGCCTGGGGATGGCCGAGGGAATGGGCACTTGACTGGAAGATTTAGCAGCTGCTCCCTGTGGCCGGGGCAGGCGTTGAGAGTTACTGGTAGAAGGCTGTGGGGCCAGGACGGGTCTGATCGGGGTAGGTGGACCTGGTGGAGAGGAGTAGAGAAATTTCAGAGTCAGTCCCACAAACTCCCCACTCCCACTCACCCGCAGCTTGGCTGCTCAGGGCTCCTCACTGGCTGCTGCTCTCCCACTGGGCCCAGCTTTCCCTCGGACTGGGGGCGTCGATCGGGTAAGAGAAGACGCTGGGCTTTTGGATCCAGGGAACAGACTGCAGGTGGGTGACTCCTGAAACATGAGAGAGGAAAAAAAGACCAGACGGGAGAAAATATCTGTTCTGTGGCTTAAGGAATTAAGAACTAGAGGTGGAGCGCTGTCTAGATCCCAGTAAGGAAGGGTAGGTGATTGCTGCTAACATCACCGTCACCATCACTATTGCCAACACCATTTATGGAGTTTATTATAGCCATTACAGAGCTTATACTCGGGCACTATGGTAAGAGTTTTTGTTCTCTTTGTTTATGGTTCTCATTTAATTCCAACAATTCTAGATGAAGAAATACTATCCGCATTTTACCAATAAGGAAACCACTCTCTGCCTGCATCATGGCATGCGCTATGTCTGGGGCGCACCTCCAACTCAGTCCTCTCAACTCACCCTCTTCATGTTGGAGGGCCTCTTTCCAGGCGTTGCCCGAAGAGCCCTGACTGACCCCTTCCTATCACTGCTCCGGAGTCGAGGCGTCAGGCTGCTTGGGGAGGGGGTGCTCCGAGCCAAAGAGTTCACAGTGGGCAGCAGGTCTCGGACAGGACTGTCCTTGAGCACAAAGGTCTCCCGCCGAGGACTGGGCTTCACTCGGCGAGGCCCCAGGCCCTCGCCCGGGCTCTCCCGCTCCTGCAGGGCACACCGCTCCAGCTGGGTGGCCAGCCGGTTGGCCTCAACGAGGATCTCCTCCAGCTTCTCTGGGCTGAGGGGGCCTAGGCTGAACCTCACATCCTGGGGAGCAGGAGCCACTGCATTTGGGTCACTTCGGTGGGACAGGCCCCGTCGTAGTGGTTTCTCTGGAGTCACCAACACTGTTACGTCTTCCTCCTCACGGCTGAGACAGGAAACACACCAGGCATCATGCCCATGCAAAAGACAACAGAAGACTATGCCAGGGAGACTGGGCAATAGCCCCACAACAGAGTCAAGGACACAACCCCATGCCCTGATGCCCGCACTGGCTGTGAGATGGGGCCTCTGGGTGATGAGATACCTGGTTCTATGGGGCCTAATAGGCCTTTAGCATTTACTGACATTAGAAATGATGCCAGGATGGAGATGCAGCAAATCCACTTACCCTTCTTCTTAACACCCTGAAATCTAACTCCAGCTTCTCACTTCTCTCCCCACTACCAATAGTGTCATAGAGGCCGGAGTCAACCAGCCACCCAGCAGCCCCGAGTGCGCGAAACCTTGCTAAATTACCAACTCAAGTTCCAGAGGCCAATAATTCAGCAGCAAGGGGTTCGAAACAAAGAGGTGCCGTTAGAGGAAAGTGGGATAAAGAGGCTGGTACCTGTCGGATGGTGACAGCCCCCCAAAGTCCAAGGTCTCATCCACAATAAATTTTACATCTGAAGGGGAAAGAAGAATGAAAGCCAGTCAGGGGTCCCTGACGCAGCTCTCCATTGCTGGGTCTCATTCCTCCCTCCCTCCTTTCCTTACCTTCCTCCAAATCCTCCATGTCCAGCCAGCAGGAGCGAGAGTCCACTTAGACCTGAGCTGGAGAGAAACCATACCTTTCCTGAGGTACCCATCCTGCCCAGGGATCGCAGCTATATTCAGGCCAGGGGCGCAGGTCATGCTGGAGGCAAAGCAAGCGCCCAGGAGTGGCACCTGCCACGTAACTACCCCTGCTATCTCCGGGAAAAGCGCGGAGGGCTCCCCCCACCGCCCAGATTGCCCCGGAGCCGCCCCTCATCCTGGTCTCTCCTCACTGGGGGATCTGAACACCCCATCTTCCTCCCCGCCACTATCCGCAGCGTTCTTCATCCCCCAAGCCACGTTTCCACTTCCCTGACACCACACGCAAAGCACACTTCCAGCCCACCCTATTTCCACTTCCCGCGCCGCCTCGTCGTCCACAAGAGTCTTCCCCCAGCAATCTAGTCCCGGGAATCTGCTCCGAGGGGGCGGGGCTCCTTTCGAATCTCTCAGGCCCCACCCACTCAAGCCACACACACACCGTGATTGGTGGATCTTCAGGGGGCGGGGCTGTGGAGCTGCCGGCAGGAAGTCCGCCGGTGGGGGCCGGAGGAGAACCGTTCCCAGAAGACTCCAATCCCGGAGGCCTAGGCGGATTCTAGGGTTGAGGCCGGAAGTGCGCGCGCTGGCGTACCTGGAGACCCTCTTTTCCGTTGGCAGATGGGAGCAGAGCGCGGCTGGCCGGGAGGGAAAAAACCGACCCACGAGTGTGGCCCTCGCGCCCCGCCCCACTCCTGCTGCTGGGCCACGGAGCCTCCAGTCTCCAGAGCGACTGTGCTGCTTAAACCGAGCTCGGCGGAAGGAAATTCGTTTCCTTGGGCGCACTCAATATGCAGGCGCCGCATTGGCCGGGGGTCCTCAGTTGTGTTTTTTTCCCACGTTAAGGAAGCACCTAAACTCTTATATTGTACATATATTGAGGTTCTCTGAGAAGTACATCCTCCATCGCCTCTTTAAGAACCTGACGCAGCCGAGGTGTAAAGAAAGCAACGGGCTTTTCACCCAGGCAGGCTTGGGTTCAAATTCAACCCAAGTTTAACTGACCTCAAAACCCCAGTTTTGCTTTAGAGAGTCTGCCTTGAGTATATCTGCCCTCTTTTCACCTCTCGTTTCTTACCTGTGAAAAAAAGATGGTGGTCCTCACAGTTACGGTAAGGATAATCATGAAGGCGTTTTCTACTGTGTGCCCTTAGGGGATTTAGAGGGGGCGTTTGTAAGTAGCCCCCTCTGAAATAAAAGCTGTGTTTGTAAAATGCTTAAGCCTACTTATTAGGAGTGTTGTCTCTGTTGTTGCTAAAAGGGGCCTGTGCCAACAGTGAACTTGTCAGAGGCTTCGAACCAGAGCTACTCCATCTTGAATAGGGGCTGGGTAAGCTAAGGCTGAGACATACTGGGCTGCATTCCCAGGAGGTTAGGCATTCTAAGTTACAGAATAAGATAGGAGGTTGGCACAAGATACAGGTAACAAAGTCTCTGCTGATGAAACAGGATGCGGTAAAGAAGCTGACTAAAACCCACCAAAACCAAGATGGCGATGAGAGTGCCCTCTGGTCATTCTCACTGCTGCACGCCCACTAGCGCCATCACAGTTTACAAACGCCATGACAATGTCTGGATATTACCCTATCTGGTCTAAAAAGAGGAGGCATGAATACACCATCCCTTGTTTAGCATATAATCAAGAAATAACCATAAAAATGGGCAACCAGCAGCCCTCGGGGCTACTCGGCCTAGGGAGTAGATATTATTTTCCTTCCTAATAAACTTGCTTTCACTTTATGGACTTGCCCTGAATTATTTCTTGTGCAAGGGCCAAGAACCCTCTCTTGGGGTCTGGATCCTGACCCCTTTCTGGTAACAGTGCAATAGCAGGTCCACACAAGATACAGGTCACAGAGACCCCTCTAATAAAACAGTGTGCCGTAAAGAAGCTGGCCAAAATCTGCCAGAAACCAAGGTGGTAAAGAAAGTGAACGCTGCTCATCCTCACTGCTTATTATACCCTAGTTATAATTCATTAGCATGCTAAAAGACACTCCTGTTGGGCGCCATGACAGTTTACAAAAATGCTATGGCAACATCTACATGGTAAAAAAGGAAGAGGAGCCTTCAGTTTCAGGAAATCATTCTCCTTGCCCAGAAAACCTATAAATAATCCATCCCTTATTTAGCATATAATCAAGAAATAACCATAACAACAGCCTACCAGCAGCCCTTAGGGCTACTCATTCTTTAATTCCTTTACTTCCCCCACCGTCCTTTTTTTTTTTTAAGTCTTCCTCTGTTGCCCAGGCTGGAGTGCAGTGGGACAATCTCTGCTCACTGTAACCTCCACCTCCTAGGTTCTAGTGATTCTCCTGCCTCAGCCTCCTGAGTAGCTGGGATTAGAGGCGTGTGCCACTACGACCGGCTAATTTTGCATTTTCAGTAGAGACAGGGTTTCACCATGTTGGTCAGGCTGGTCCCCAACTCCTGACCTCGTGATCTGCCCTCCTCAGCCTCCCAAAGTGCTGGGATTACAGGGGTAAGCCACTGTGCCAGGCTTCCTTTACTTTCTTTCTTTCTTTTTTTTTTTTTTTTTTTATTTC
>PVKP010033930.1:0-24645 GCA_004027715.1 Plecturocebus donacophilus | reverse complement strand
TGGTGAAGAGATGATGAATTCCGTTTAGGGCATATTTAATTTGAGAGCATCAAGGTGAAAATTTGATAGGCTGGTGAATAAATGGATTTGGAGTTTACAAGTAATGCCTGAACTAGAAATAATAATTGGATGAGATAACTTACAGGAAATGTGTAGGGAATATGACAGGATAGAACCCTAAGGACCAGTGGTTTTTAAGAGATGGGCAAAAAAGGTAAACTGGTGAGACATTCAAAAGCTGGGATGGGGGATCAAAGCCAAATTGCAGGCTTGGCATAGTAGCTCATGCCTGTAATCCCAGCACTTTGAGAGGCCAAGACAAGAAGATTGCTTGAGACCAGGAGTTTAAGACCAGCCCTTGAAACATAGCAAAACCCTATCTATACAAAAAATTTAAAAAATTAGCCAGGCATGGTGGCAGGTGCCTGTAGTCCCAGCTACTCAGAAGCTGAGGCAGGAAGATCACTTGAGCCTGGGAGGCTGAGACTGCAATGAGCCATGATCATGCCACCACACTCCAGCCTGGGTGACAGAGTGAGACCCTCTCTCAAAACAAAAACAGACCAACAAAAAACACTACCAACAACAATACCCAGAAATTTATTTTTTTTAAGCCAAATTGTAAGAATGAAAGTGGAGGTAACCCAGAAAGAAAAGAAGGGTTAGATAGTAGCCAGTGGTTAAGAATTTCAGTTACTTTATAACTAAGTGAAGATTTCCAGTAGTGAGTTGTATTTATGGATCTTGGAATTTAGACATTTAAGGTAGAATGTGGGGGAGTAATAGAGGAATAGTATGGAATAAGTTGCAAAAACCTCAAGCAGGGATCTATTATACATAGAGATGAACAACTAATTTTCTGGAAGTAGAAATGGAGACCTAGGAAGAGGCTGCTGCTCTGCTGCTGCAATAGGTGGGCTCCACAGCTTCCATCAGAGTGGAATAAGGAAAATGGAACTTTGCTATAAATGTACTTCAATGCAAATGTAGATGCAGATTGAACCTTTAGGTGAAGCAGCAGATTTGATGAAGCTAGGATTCGATCTATCCTGTTTAGAAATGGAGTGTGGAGATTAATACAATTTAATATTGAAGAATTGTGTGTCCATTCAGCCAAGTGATACCCACATGGCTTCCTTCTTTCTCCAGAGTTGGCCCTTTGACTTACCCTTCCCTGTCTCAATCTTAACTATACTCAAATTAGCCTCAGAAGGCTAATCTTCCTCAGAGCCTTTTATCTTGATTTTTATCATCAGATATACATATCATCAAAGCATTGGTCCTCAACAAATTTAGTAAATGTGCCTTCACCCAGATTATTGATATAAATGTTGACTAGCTCAGGATGTCTTAGGCATCTGAAGACCAACCATGCTTTGGCATCATTCCTTTCTGGTGACATTTTTAGCACAATCAGTCTAGGTGATGGCCTAACCTGATTTTATTCACAGATGTCTTTTTTAAATACCACTTTTCCTCTTATATATAGAGAGAGATTTTCTGTGTGTGTGTGTGTGTGTGTGTGTGTGTGTGTGTGTGTGTGTGTGTGTGTGAGAGAGAGAGAGAATTTGTACTCTCTACCTTCTTTATTCAAATTTATCTTCTTGTTCCGTCAACACAGAAGCTGTATCCAGTGAGTCTGCTTCAGTCACTCAAATATTCTAGTTTTAGTCCCTCTTCATTCAGGAATACATGCCTCAGTAAAAAATTAAAACTTAGGATATTAACAGTGTTTAATAGTATATTATCCAAAATAAATAAAGTGTAACTAATGCATACTATTTCAGAGAACATATCCCAGGCATTTAAAACATAGAATTCTCATTTTAGTGTTTCCTCTTTTACTCTGAGGATTGATTCTGTTTACTAAATGCTTCTAGTAAAGGTTATGTGAGGTTCCAAACAGAGCTGTATAGCATCAGGGATGTTATATTTGTGTAGCGTCAGTTCCTGTCTCTGGGAGTTCTGAGCATTCTTGTGTGTGTTGATGTAACTGAACCTGAAATTGCTTTTCCTTGATAATGTATTTCATGTTTCAGGAGACAAATTGCATGCTTGTCATAGGGACAGTGGGAAATCTTAGTAGTAGGAACCCTGCTTTTTGGTGATGATGACTCCCAACCTTCATCCCAGTGATTTCCTGTACCCAAGAGGCATCAGAAATTGAAGCCAATTCAGGAGGCTGAGGCGGGAGGATGAGGCAAGAAGATCGCTTGAGCCCAGGAGTTCAAGGCCAGCTTGGGCAATATAGAAAGACCCTGTCTCATTTTTTTAAAAAAATAATTAATTTTTTTAAAGGAAATAAAATTTTTTAAAAATTGAAGCCAAGTGAGAAGTTTATGTATTTCTAGGCATTGTATCTTTTCACAAAATATGTAAATACTTGACAGAAATTTTTATAATAATGAAAATAATTACCATTATTCAGTACTTAATATATAACTGGCTTTGTGAAACCCTCTGTGCATTGTCTCATGTAATCCTCCTGTAAGTCAGGTACTCATATTGTTCCCATCTTACAGTGAGGAAACTGCATTTAACAAGGTCACACAGCTAGTGAGTGGGAGTTTGGAGAGTGAAGATGTGAATCTGACTCAGGACACTATCTCCTTTGGTTCATTCAGTTCAACAGTTTGGTTTTTCTGTTTTTGTTTTTAAGATACTGCTATCTAATGGTCATTAATCTACAAATCTGTCTTAATAGGAACAAGTGGTGATGAACTTGGACAGCAGGCTTCTGATCTTCCCTTTATACATCTGCTGTAACTTCTTGTATATATCGGCAGAAAAAAGAATTGAAAATCATCACCACCCAGAAAATGCAGAAAACTGAAGATCTCATCAGTTGGAAACATTTAGCACTTTGAAAACTTTTTAGGCCAGCTTTAATTTAATGGCCCTACTGATATTCACATCTAAGGTGACTAACAATGACAAAGGCCTTACAAACTGTACGGACAATACAGAAGATCATTCTTATCCTCAGTGCATTTCTATGCATATATGAAAAAACATTTTAAAGCCAAGAAAATATCTGTCAAACCATTTCCGTTAGAAAGATGTCAACTCATGCTTTTAATTTAGCATCACTAGAAAATTGCTGTAGGTAAATCTCACGTTTATCTGCAACAACATATAGATTTAAATTTTAGCTCAAACTTTGTTTCTACCTTATATTAGTGGACCTCAGTTATCCATCTGTAAATTTATTTTTATTTGGCTAAAATAATCTAAAAGAATAATTTGGATGGCCAATTAGAAATGCTCTTTTCAGTTGGTGCATTTAAAGCTTTCCTTTAATGTTTTCACTTGCTCATTATGATTCCTCCTTTTAGTCTAATATCTTTCCAGTCCATACTTGTTTTTAATCATTAAATACTTTCTTCCTGGTTTTGGAAACTAAGCTGAGAAACTTTGTTTAAACTTAAGCATTGTCATGCTATTTTTTTAAATTTGGCTTTCCTATGATTTTAAGAACAATGAAAGAGCTTCACACCTTCAAATGACATTGAATGAGGGAAAAATCCATTTGATTCCAAGGATATTTCTTGCCTTACATGGTCTTTTCTTTGACAGTCTGTACACCTTTATTATTAGGTTTTGAATTATTTATGTACCAGATATTATAGTTTTAAACATTTTAATATTCTCTGATCTTTAGAATTATTTATGTCCAAATTTTAGTTGGGAACTTTGTTTCCTGCTTAAGCTCAGGACTTTATACCCTCTGAATTGAGTGCCTTTGAGTTACACATGCTAATAGAAATTTCATAGTAAATGTAAATAAGGTCAGAGGTTCTAATATAGAAGTTGATGATGAAGCATTAATGTAAAAATGGAACTTATTTTTGTCAAAAATGAGATGTACACTTGTCATGATTTATATATTTTGACCTTTTATGTTAATTGCTGTTTTGAAAATGGCCATGTTTATTTTCTCTCCAGTTAGAGTAAGAACTTCTGTGGTTAATGTATATTTTAATTATGGTTTTTAATGTAGGAATCATTTTTATGTATCTGTGTGAATAATAAATGCCCATTTGGAAAAAGAATAAATTAGCTCTTATATAAAATGGACCAAACCCCCCCCCTTAATTGAAACCAAAATTTTTTTTCTTTCTAGTTAGATTTTTTTCCAACTCCTTTTAACTTTTGGAATCTATTAATAATTTTTTTCTTTCTTAATGATATGCCCATAGGGTCATAAATTGCTTTTGTTCTTTTAAAATTCATCCACTTGGTTTAACTTAAAGGAACCTTCTAAATGCCTCACCCTTGACTCCCAGAGCTGGAATTTAAATGTTTCTAATACAGTGATTTGGCCATTATCAGTAGGTTACATTTCAGCTGGGCATCAGCTGGGTGTGGTGGCTCACACCTGTAAGCCCAGCACTTTGGGAGGCCGAGGAAGGAGGATCATTTGAGGTCAGGAGTTTAAGACCACCCATGACCAACCTCGTAAAGCCCCATCTCTACAAAAAAATACAAAATAAAAATTAGCCAGGCATAGTGGCACAAGCCTGTAATCTCAGTTACTCAGGAGGCTGAGGCAGGAGAATCACTTGAACCTGGGAGGGAGGTAGAGGTTGCAGTGAGCGGAGGTCACACCATTGCACTCCAACCTGGGCAACGGAGCGAGACTCCATCTCAAAAAAAAAGTAGAGGTTACATTACTTATTTTTATATTTGGATATATTCTCTTTCACGGGAAGCTGTTGTTTTCTTTCTGTCTCATTACTGTATAAGAGGTTCCTTACCCTTTATGTGTTGAAAAATATATAAACGCCAAGCTTAAATTATTTGAATTTTTTTTTGCAAATCTTGAAAGTAAAGATAATGTTTGAGTATATTAATGAATAAAATTAACTGTTTCATTTCACTTATATAAGTTAACTGGCCAAATTGGAGTTACATGTGATTTCATCCAATGGTTCTGTTGTGGCCAAGTTGCTTATGTCATCCATAGACAGGATAATTCTTTCTTCAATCACAAGTAGGTTAATGTTCTTATTTGAGAAGTTGATAATTGTCAGCTAGTAATTCACATTGGTAGTAAAGATGTCCTTTTCTTTTCTTACCAAATACTTTTATGTGTTCGCATAGTTTGTTCTTTTCAATAGAAATATTTTCAATAAAGTGTTAATAGTGTGAGCTAAAGTATTGTATAAACTATGGTTTATGAAAGCTTTGTGTTTTGTCAGCTTTTGTCTTACAGCCGCTACTGTTTTTTATTCTAGGGCTAGAAAACAATATTTACATTTTAAGCATTATTTGTGTCTGTCTATCAGTAAGGAAGAAGTCTGTAAGAAGATCTGTCCTAGAGTTTCACACTAAGTTACTAAGGGATATCAATACCTTTCCTTTAAAAAAAAAAAAAAAAAAAAAAAAAGTGGCTTGGCATGAAACTTACCAAGATAGGCAAAATCATGTGGAGAACAGTGGTAATCAACTGTTTTTTTTTTTTTTTTAACCAAGCGTTTCACAGGTAACATTTTATCTCATTTTAAGTCTTTGAATAGGATTACTGTCATATGTGGACAACTTTCAATATCAAATGCAAAAATAGGGTTACTGAAGATCACTGTGGCCACTTAAGTGTAAGTTAATTAAAAATTTTTTTAAAATTAAAATGTACTCCCTCAGTCACACTAGCCACACTGTAAGTGTTCAGTAACTCATATAGCTGATGGCTATCATATTGGACAGTACAAGTACAGAATATTTCCATTGCAGAAAGTTCTGATAGCGGATGTAGAATATTGGACTAGTAATGGTTAAACTGTTTAAGATGAACCTATGTAAAGAATAGAAAATATTAGAGCCAGGGGTACAAATGATAAGCATAGATGACTTGTCAATCACCTGAAATATATTCAAGCAATATGGACCCAGTCATGTGACTGGATTTAAAAAAAAAAAAAAAGGCATGGCACAACTCTCTCCTCAACTGGAGAGTTTTAAATTCTTCCCAAGGTCTAAGGTACAGAGGTACAAACAGCAAAAATCCTCAAAGGGCATCAGTCATTGTTAACTAGTGATCAGACAATCTAACTATGGAGCAGAATTACTCAACAGCATGCATTCATACAAAAGTATAAAGTGAAGGCTGGGCATGGTGGCTCATGCCCATAATCTCAGCACTTTGGGAGGCCAAGGCAAGAGGATCTCTTCAGGCCAGGAGTTTGAGACGAGGCTGGGCAGCATAGCAAGACCCCATCTCTACAAAAAATATTTTTTTTAAGCTGAAGCCAAACAGTGTGGCTCATGAGCATCTGTAATCCCAGCACTTTGGGAGGCCAAGGAGGGTGGATCACTGAGGTCAGGAGTTCAAGACCAGCCTGGCCAACATGGTGAAAACCTGTCTATACTAAAAATACAAAAATTAACCGGGCATGGTGGCACATGCCTGTGGTCCCAGCTTCTCAGGAGGCTGAGGCAGGAGAATTGCTTGAACCCAGGAGGCAGAGGTTTCAGTGAGCCAAGATTACGTCACTGCACTCCAGCTTGGGTGACAGTGAGACTCCATCTCCAATGAATCAATCAATCAAAATTAGCTGGGTATAGTCCTAGCTACTCAGTAGGCTGAGGCAGGAGGATTGCTTGAGCCAACAGTTCAAGGCTGCAATGAGCTCTGATTGGACCCAATATACTCCAGCATGGGCAACAGCATAAGACCTTGTCTCTTAAAAATAAACTATGGCTGGTAATTTTATATGAACTAGGACTGGCAGAGGTAAAAAAATAAAACTTCCTAGGTCAAAATAAAATTTCCTGGGTCAACAAAGACTTTGTGGTTCAATCCCATAGGTTAGAGGTGCATTTCCTTTAATGTTTAAAATTGATCACTTTGTTCTCCTTAAAAAGGAGTCATCTCTTAAACTTCTCTGATATCACTATTTATTTCTCTGGCCACTCCTTGGTCTCATTTTATTTTCTTCCTCTGGCTATCTCCAGGCTCTTTTCTCTCCAGAGCCTGCACCAGGTGATTTCATGTACTCTCATGGCTTCAAATGACCATCTGTATTTTGACAATTCCTTTTTCTGTAGTTCCAGCCTATATCTGTCTTCCAAGTTCCAGTTACACATCTAGTCGACATCTCCTCGAGTGTTCAAAATAGCATCTCAAGTGTCCAGATCTGCATGCATCTATGTTCCCAGGAATTTGTCTTGTATGCCTCATGTCAGCAAATGACGCTACTCAGTTGTGCAAGCCAGAAACCTAGATGTCATTCTCAAATATTCCAACTCCCTCATGCTCTGCATCCAGAAATCACACCGTTCTTCTGGTTTTACCAAGTGTATCTCAAATGCAGCCATTTCTTACCTTGCCCACTGCCACCATTTTAGTACAGACCATGATAATTTCCAACCTGGATTATTGCACGAACCTCCTGTTTTCCCCTCTAACTGAGTCTCCATATTACCCAAAGAGTTATCTGCATAACTCAAATCTCTATTCTCCTATCCTTAAAATCTTGAAATTCTTTGAAGGTTCCCCATTTGCCCTCAGGATAACTCTTTACTATAGATAACAAGTGTGTTTCAGCCTTGTCTTCACATCTCCACATTCTGCCCCTAAGGTGGCTGTCGTACTTTTCCTTAGTTCTCTAAAGAGCCCATCCTGTCCCTCCTCGCTTCTTGCCCTTGCACATGCAGTCTCCTCAGCCTGGACAATCTCTTCCCTCTTTCCCCAGCACAGATGTCACCCTGTTTCACCTGGCTAGTTTCTGTTCATACTTTAGGTCTTGTGTGGACGTTATTTTCTCCCAGAAACCTTTCTTGACAACCCTTCCCATGGTATGTACCCTCCTAATACTCTGTTCTTCCCCCATTAATGTACTTTCACACTGTTTACTTGTTTGTATCCCCCACTGGACTGCAAGCTACTCACGACTTGTGTCTTTTCATTGTTTAACCCTCTAATACATGTGGTACGCAATAAATGTGTGAATAATGACAAACTGTAGTAATCAAGCCTTTTTATTTTCTGATGTTTTGACATCTGGGTTCTTGCTAAGACTTCTCTTCCTAGGACTAATTCCTAGAGATAGCAAAAGATTCCCTTTGGAGCATGCCTTACATATACACACCAGCCAATTCCAATATCATATTCCCAGCCACCTCCTTTAACACACTCTCACAAGCCAAACCAATATTCCCATCCCCTAATCACCCCGAGGCCAGCCTCTCACCTAAGAGCCTGCTGAAATTATTCTAACTAGCCAGTCTTAGAGCTGCTTACCCTGTCTTACCCATTCCTTCCCATGGCAACCACAGTAAAGTCTCACCCATGCTTTCCCCTCATTCCCTCCACCTCCTGGTCAACCCTGGTACTTCCCTGTGTGGGATGCCATGCCTCCTGCTTCTAGGAAGCTAACTGTAATGTTTAAATCCGTTAAAAACATCTTCCTTCGTGACAAAATTCATTTCTGTGTCTGTGTCTTACCGTATGCTGTGGTTTGAGTGTATTCCTTAAAAGTTCATAAAATGGAAATTGAAATCCCATTTTAACAGTGTAGAGAGGCAGGACGTTGAAGAGGTGATCAGGTCATGAGGGCTCCACACTCATGAATGAATTAGTGCCATTACTGCGGGAGGGGGTTTCTGATGAAAAGGATGAGTTTGCCTCCTCCCCCTCTTGCTCTCTGTCGCACATGCTTCCTCACCATACAATGCTTTCCACCCTGGGATGACCCTCACCAGATGCTGGCAGCATGCTCTTAGACTTCCCAGTCTTCAGAACTATGACCCAAATAAACTTCTGTTCTTTGTAAATTATCCAGTCTGTGGTATTCTGATATAGCAGTAGAAACAGACTAAGACACCATATCTGATTAAAACATTTCAGATTTTTGAAACACACATTTACTAAATGCTATGTGCTATTATTCCTCACAATAGTCTAAAGTATTAAAGTGTTAAACTTTATTATTCTCATTTTAGAGAAGAAAAAACTGAAAGTTTAAAGCTTAAGAACATGGTCCAAGGTGGTAAAGCTGTGAACAGTGGAACTGAAACTAAACTCAAACCTCAGAGTTGCTTTCGGTGGCTCATTCCTATAATCCCAGCATTTTGGAAGGCCGAGGTGGGCAGATCACAAGGTCAGGAGATCAAGACCATCCTGGCCAATATGGTGAAATCCTGTCTCTAAGAAAATACAAAAAATCAGCCAGGTGTAGGTGGTGCGTGCCTGTAGTCCCAGCTACTCGGGAGACTGAGGCAGGGGAATCACTTGATTCATGTAATTTACCATTTTAACAAACTAAAGAAAAATTGCTGATCATATTAATAGATGCAGAAAAAGCATTTGACAAAATATAACACCAGAAAAATTATAAAATCTTTAGAAGATTATATAGGAGAAAGTCTTTGGACAGTCTTAGTCCATTCAGTCTGCTAGAACAGAATCCCATAGACTGGATGACTTTATAAACAACAGAATTGTACTTCACACAGTTCTGAAGCCTGGGAAGTTCAGGATCAAGGCATCAGCAGGTTCTTCATCTGGTGAGGGCCTACTTCCTGATTCATAGAACAGAATAGTGCCTTCTTGCTGTGTCTTTACATGGTGGAAGGGGAAAGGAATCTCTCTGGGGCCTCTCTTGTAATATAAGGGCACTAATCCCATTCATGAGGACCTCACCCTCAAGACCTATTCAACTCTCAAAGGCCACACCTCCTAACACTATCACATCAGAGATTAGGTTTCAACATATGAATTTTGGGGGAAACAAGTATTCAACCTACAGCAGGATTCTGGGACTTGGTGAGAGTTCTTAGGCATGACACCAAGAGTACAATCTATAAAAGAGAAAATAAGTGAGCTTAATCAAAATTTAAAACTTTCACGGCAGGGTGAGGTGGCTCACGCCTGTAATCCCAGCACCTTAGAAGGCCAAGGTGGGTGGACCACCTGATGTCAGGAGTTTGAGACCAGCCTGGTCAACATTGTGAAACCCTGTCTCCACTAAAAATACAAAAATTAGCCGGGCATGGTGGTGGACACCTGTAATCCCAGCTACTTGGGAGGCTGAGGCAGGAGAATCACTTGAAACTGTGAGGTGGAGGTTGCAGTGAGCTGAGCTGCGCCCATTGCACTCTAGCCCAGGCAACAAGAGCGAAACTCCATCTCAAAAAAAAAAAAAAAAAAAAAAAAACTTTCACTTTGTAAAAGATCCTGTTGAGTGAGTAAAAAGATAAACTACAAATTGGGAGAAAATATTTTCAAATCATATATCTGACAAAGTATTCATATCTAGAATATATAAAGAACTCTCAGAACTCAACAGTTGGCCAGGCATGGTGGCTCACACCTGCAATCCCAGCACTTTGGGAGGCTGAGGCAACATAGGGAGCCTCCATCCCTACAAAAAAAAAATTAGCCGGATGTGGTGGCAGGCACCTGTAGTCCCAGCTACTGGGGAGGCTTAGGTAGGAAAAGTACTTGAGCCCAGGAGGTTGAGGCTGCAGTAAGCTGTGTTCACACCATCTGGGTGACCCTGTATCAAAAAAAACAAAAACAAAAAACCCAAAACAAAACTCAACAGTTAAAACTCAATAATCCAAACAGAAAATGGACAGAAGACATGAAGAGACATTTCACCAAAAAGGATATATAGACAATAAATAAGAACATGGATTGAGATAGCCATTAGGAAAATGCAAGTTAAAACTGTGATAAGATATCACTATATACGTATTAGAAAATCTGAAAAAAATACCAAACACTAGTGAGGATGTATAGAAACTGGATTTCTCATACATTGCTGGTAGGCACATAAAATGGCATAACCATTTTGGAAAATAGATCGGCAGTTTCCTTCTGGAAAATAGATTGGCAGTTTCTTAAAAAAAAAAAAAAACTACAAGCACTTACCATAAAGCCCAGCAATTACACTCCTAGATGTTTATCTGTAGAAAGCCCTGTACACAAATAGACATAATAGCTTTATCTGTAATAGCTAAAAGCTGGAAACAAGCAAAATCTCATACAATCAGTGAATGATTAAACTGTGGTACATTCATACTATGGAATCCTACACTACCATGTAAAGGAATAGTTTATTGATATAACAACTTGGATGATCTCAAGGGCATTGTAATGAAAAAAGTCCATTTTAAAAGGTCATGTATCAGCCAGGCACGATAGGTCATGCCTTCAATTCCAGCATTTTGGGAGGCCGAGGCAGGCAGATCACTGGAGGCCAAGAGTTTGAGACCAGCCTGGCCAACATGGCAAAACCTTGTCTCTACTAAAATTATAAAAATTAGCCATGCATGGTGGCACATGCATGTGATCCTAGCTACTTGGGAGGCTGAGGCAGGAGAATCGCTTAACCTGGGCCACAGAGGAGGACTCTCAAAAAAAAAAGTCATATATCACATGATTCCATTTATATAACAGTCTCAAAATGGAAAGTTACAGAGGTGGAAAAAAGGTCAGTGGTTGCCACAAGCCTGGGGTGGTGAAGGAGAGGTGGATGAATGTGACTGCAAAGAGAGATCTGTTCATCTTTCCAGTCATCGCTTCTTTCACTGTGTTGAGCTGCCATTGTCTTAGGTATGATTTTTCTGGTTGGGAAATTCTTCAGCTTCTGGTCTGCTGATAGCATCTTCCCTAATTTCCCATGCTGGTGTGGATTTTGGGAGTAGGAAAGATTAACATAATTCTTTGAAATTTGTCTTAACCTACTCTCCCCCAAAACAATTTTCAGCAAGTTCACCAATGGCTTCCTCTATAATGCTAAATCCAGTGGACAGTTTTCAATTCTTTCTTTCTTTTTGAGACAGTCTCACTCTGTTGCCCAGGATGGAATGCTGGGTGGAATCTCAGCTCACTGCAACCTCCGCCTCCCCGGTTCAAGCAATTCTCCTGCCTCAGCCTCTCAAGTAGCTGGAATTACAGGCGCTTGCCACTACACCTGGCTAATTTTTTGTATTTTTAGTAGAGATGGGGTTTCACGTGTTAGCCAGGATGGTCTCACTCTCCTGACCTCATGATCCGCCCGCCTTGGCCTCCCAAAGTGCTGGGATTACAGGCGTGAGGCACTGTGCCCAGCCTAGTTTTATTTATTTATTTAGAGACAGAGTCTCACTCTGTTGCCAGGCTGGAGTGCAATGGCACCATCTCAGCTCACAGCAACCTCCGATTCCCTGGTTTAGGTGATTCTCCTGCCTCAGCCTCCCGAGTAGCTGGGATTACAGGCACACACCACCACGCTCAGCTAATTTTTGTATTTTTAGTAGAGACGGGGTTTCACCATGTTGGCCAGGATGATCTCAATCTCCTGACCTCATGGTCCACCCTCCTCAGCATCCCAAAGTGCTGGGGTTACAGGTGTGAGCCACCATGCTGGGCCATCAGTTCTTGTTTTAAAGCAGCAGTCCCAGCCTTTTTGGCACCAGGGACCAGTTTCATGGGAGAAAATTTTTATACAGGACAGGGTCAGGGGATGGTTTTGGGATTAAAAACTGTCCACCTCAGATCATCAGGTATGAGATTATCATAAGGAGCACGAAACCTAGATCCCTCACATGCGCAGTTTGCAGTAGGGTTTACGCTCCTATGAGAATCACGCTGATCTGACAGGAGGCAGAGCTCGGGCAATAATGCTGACACGCCAGCTGCTTACCTCCTGCCATGTGGCCCCGTTCCTAACAGGCCGCAGACCTATGGTCCATGACCTAGGAATTGGGGACCCCTGTCTTAAAGGATTCTCTGCTGCATTTGACATAGCTGATGGTATTAGTTTCCTGAGGTTACTGCAACAAATTACCACAGCTTCAAACAACAGAAGTTTATTCTCTTACCATTCTGGAGGCCTGACGTCCAAAACCAGTTTTACTGGGCCAAAACCAAGGTGTAGTAGGGGTGTGCTCCCTTTGCAGTTTCTAGAGAAGAATCTGCCAGCATTTTTGGCTTGTGGCTGCACCACCCAATCTTGCCTCTGTGGTTACATTGCCTCTTCCTCATGTATGTATTAAATATCCCTCTGCCTGTCCCTTATAAGGACATTAGTGATGGCATGTAGTGTCTACCTGAATAATCCAAGATAATCTCCCTATCTCAATATTCTTAATCACATCTGTAAACATTTTCCCATAAAGGTAATATTCATAGTTTCCAGAGGAAAGGACCAGGTATCTTTGGGTGGCCATTATTCAGCTTGCTACACTGACCATTCTCATTCTTTCCCAAAACTCCACCCCTCTGACTTCTGGCACATTGTTCTGTACTCCTGTTTTTCTACCTGACAATTGCATCTTGCTTCCTTTGTGGGCCTTTCTTTGTCTGTTTAATCCCACATGGGGGCAACCCTTGGCTCACCGAGCACACTTTTCTCACTGGAACAATTTCATGGACTCCTGTGATTCATCACTCCCCCATCTCTATCTTTAGCCCTGATTGCTCCCCTAATTATCAGACTCAGTCTGTAGATGGTCAGATGCCTGCCAAAAATACATCTATCTGGATGTTCATCAAGTCTCTCACACTAAATAATCTTCCAAAATGGAATTCGTGTTCTCCCTCTCACCAAAAGCAGAAGTGTAACTAGGTTCTCATGCTGTGGAGTGAACATGGGTACAAAGAGAGTCCCCCTGAATGGATATGGGGAGCAAGGATCTAGTGGTGGGGAAGGGTCCATACTAATCACTGACAGAGGGGCTCTCATAAAAAAGTGATCACCCTTTCGCTGCCTTCTCCACTGTCTCCCACATAGACTCACCATCGTGTCTCAGTTGTGTAGTGAATTGACAAACTGTGACGTTCTTACTTTGTTAGGCATCACTATGAGATGTATACTTTTACTAGACTTTTTCTAGTGCATTTCCAGTGACAAATAGAAATGCAGAGCCTCTTATTCGAAGATGAGTAGGAATTTCAAGAGAAGAAACAGCTGAATACTAAGCCCTTCTAAGTCCAGGACCCTGTGTGACTACACAGGTCACATGCCTGTGAAGCTGGCCCTGCCTGGGAGTCATTTCTTTTTCTTCCCACTGCTTGGATCTAACCAGACTCCAAGACCTGCCATGCTTTCCTCAAATGTTTCCTGATTCTCTTCCATCATTGCTTTATACAAGCCCTCTTCCCTCCATCTGTCCTTTTTGGCTCAGGTCTTTAGATCTGGCAGCAAGATAAATGATCTAAAATGCAAATCTGGTCAGGTTACTCCCCAGTAACCTGTGTTACTAGAAATGCTCCAGTGGCCTCTCATAACCGTAACCCAGGTACTCAGTAAGGTTCACCATGGTGAACTCAAAGTGATGAGTATCAAACTTCTTTTAGTGCTTATATATGTCATAGTGTGACACATCTCTGCACCTTTGCTATTGCTGCTACTCCTACCCTTTACCTGGACAATTTTTTCTTTTGAGTCTCACAGCTCAACTAATTGTGTGTGTGTGTGTGTGTGTATGTGTGTGTGTGTGTGTGTGTGTGTACGTAAGCATTTTTATAACAGTGCCTGGCATGTAGTTAGCACACTATGTATTAGTTATTATTATTATTCCAGGAAACCCTCTTGGACAAATTAGGCAGAATAGCCTTCTTTCCTGTCTCCATAGTACACACTGCACATATTTTATCTTACCACATTATAGTGAAGAGGTGTTTTACTCTGTCTGACTCCACAGCTAGAGTGCAAACTCCTTCAGGGCAGGGACCATGTCTTACTCATCTTTTCATCCTAGTGGCAAAGTGGTATAGTGTCCAGGGCATCATATGCATTCAACTGATCCCCACCATACCTTCCAGTCATTTTTAGTCCCAGAGGAGTTTCTTAAAAAGCATTTTCATCAGATGAGACCCCCAGCCCTGGGGAGAGAAGGAGAAAGAGAAAGAGAATTGTTTTCAGCCACCACCTGAGGCCACCATGTTCTTCCTCTCTTACATGTCTAGTACATACCCCCTTAGGCTTCCCATAATTTTTGTCTTCCCTGTGGACAGTTTCTTCAATCATTAGTGGTGTGTTTCTATTTTTTTCTCTTTCTCTCTCTCTTTCTTTTTTTTTTGAGACAGAGTCCTACTCTGTTGCCCAGGCTGGAGTCCAGTGGCACAATCTCAACTCACTGCAACCTCCACCTCCCGGGTTCAAGCGATTTTCCTGCCTCAGCCTCCCAAGTAGCTGGGATTACAGGTGTGCAACACCATGCCAGGCTATCATTAGTGGTGTGTTTCTCCAGTGATGTCTCTAAATCTTCCCTGGGGCCTGCACCCACCTTGAACCTCCCCATTCTACACCTAGTGCACACTTTGCCTGGGTAATTCCAAAGGAGTCTGGGGGTCAGGGCTGGTAGTATAAATCCTAGATGTTATGGCTGGATCTTTCCTGGAAGTTTGGGTTGGAACAGGTATTAAAGAGGCCACTCTGAATGTATAAATTTAATTAAAAATTTATGTAACTGGTGGGCATTTTTTTCCAACCTAATGGAGTCCCTTTCCAGCTCCCAGCTCTTTGTATTTTAAAAGCTAGGTCACTAGACTTGGTAATTCTGGAGACAGCTGGCTGAAAAGTGTTGGTTTGATTAGAAATAGAGGTTGAACGCTTTTACAATGTTGGTGGGAGTGTAAATTAGTTCAACCATTGTGGAAGACAATTTGGTGATTCCTCAAAGACCTAGAACCAGAAATACTGTTTGACCCAGCAATTCCATTACTGGTTATATACCCAAAGGAGTATAAATCATTCTATTACAAAGATACATGCACCAGTATGTTCATTGCAGTACTATTCACAATAGCAAAGACATGGAATCAACCCAAATGCCCATCAATGATAGAAATAAATGGAATTTAAAAAATGTGGTACATATACCCCATGGAATACTATGCAGCCATAAAAAGGAATGAGATAATATCCTTTGCAGGGACATGGATGGAGCTGGAAGCCATTATCTTCAGCAAACTAACACAGAAACAGAAAGCGAAATACTGCATGTTCAAACTTCTAAGTGGGAGCTGAACAATGAGAACTTCTGGGCACAGGGAGGGGAACAACACACACTAGGGCCTGTAGGGAAGGAGTTGAGGGGAGGGAGAGCCTTGGGAAGAATAGCTTAATAGATGCAGGACTTAATATCTAGGTGATGGGTTGATAGGTGCAGCAAACCACCATGGCACACGTTTACCTATGTAACAAAACTGCACAAGCTGCAAATGTACCACGGAACTTAATAAAATAAAATTAAAAAGAAATAGAGGTTCAAGTCTTTCCTGGTAAGCATGTTTATGCTCTACCACAGACGGTTCAACTTTGGGGCAAGACAGTCTTTCTCCTAATTTTTGCAGTTTTGAACATTCTGAAGTTTTTGTTGTTGTTGTTGTTTTCCCTAAGGAAAGAGGCAACTTCGGGGATGTACTTTGTGGGGTAGGATGGAATCTGGGGCCTTTAGTTTTCCTTTCAAGAGCCCATAGAAGGTTTTGAGTGACTTCTGAATGCATGCATGAGAAAATATTAAGCAGATGGATAGTGAACTTTGGTATATTCACTCCTTATGAGAGAATGTTTTGTGGAAAAGTGGAAAAACATAAGCTGTTTGTCTATGCTATGTTTACAACTGGTTTGCTGTATTTTGTGGACAAAAATGGGGGAAAAAATAAAAGCTGTGTTAGGATGATGGGCATACAGCTGAATTTTCCAGGCATTTCTATAATAGCACCAAACCCTATGTTTTAATGCCTCTGTGAACAAAGAAGACCGGAACCCTAGCAACTCGTCGACGTTTTCTGGTCGGCGGTAAAAGCTCGGTTTCCGGCCCTCCCGGAAGTTGCTGCAAGTCGTTTCCGGGGAGCGGGACTCCAAATGGGTCGCAGTCGCAGCCGCTCTCCACGGAGGGGTGAGTCTTGTAGCATTTCGGAGGACGTGGGGCTCTGTCGGAGATCTGTTGCTTTTGTTTTATTTTGTTTTGTTTTCGGTAGCCGGGCCGCAGAGAGGCGTGCCCTTTTCCCCAGGAGGAGAGCGAGGGGTGGATGAAGGAACGTAGACCTGGCCCTGCCCCCTTCAGCTCTCCCTCTTCGGTTTTAAGGCAGATTTTTGTCTTTTGTTTTCCCCCTGTGAATTAGTTTCAGTAACTCTTTGTCACCTTCATGCAATAACTTTTATTACACTATGGCTGGTGGGTTTAGAATTAGACCTCAGTTCCTTTGCTGAATTTTTGGGTGACGGTGGGCAAGTCACTCAGCCTTTCTGAATCGAATTCCCAGAATTAGTCATTAAGGGTAGTATTGCCAACTTTTAAAAACTGATGTGAGAATTAATGTCACATCCCATAACAGACAGTATGTGATTTTTGTCTGGCTCTTACTTAATAAATGTTAGATTCCTGCCCAGGTCATTACAGGGAAATCGATATTAAGAATTTTGAGTCCTGGAAGCTCACTTGATAATGTTTTCTGGCTCCCAGCCCCATAAAGAACTCTGGACTTCCATTAGTAGATCTACCTTGGACTCTCGGTTCTGCCCCTGATTAGTTTTTATTTCTTTTAATGAGACAATCTCGCTCCGTCGCCCAGGCTGGAGTGCAGTGGCGGGATCTCAGCTCTCTGAAACCTCCACCTCCCGGGTTCAAGCGATTCTCCTGTTTCAGCCTCCCGAGAAGCTGGAATTACCCTCCCGCGCCACCACGCCTGGCTAATTTTTGAATTTTTAGTAGAGACAGGGTTTCGCCACATTGGCCAGGCTGGTCTCGAACTCCTGACCTCAGATGATCCACCCTTCTCGGCCTTCCAAAGTGCTAGGATTTAGAGGCATGAGCCCCCGCGCCGGGCCCCTGATTAGTTTTTATCACTTTGAACTACTCAAGACTCGATTTTCCAATAATCCAGTGTGTTCTAGTGCTGTAACTCTAGAACACACTGGATTTCCCTGGAAAAGAATGTAAAATATTTTATTAATAACTTTTTATATTGTTTACATGTTGAAATGATAATATTTTGGCTATACTGAATTTAAAAACAAATTAATCCCACCTGTTTCTTTTGACCTTTTTAATGTGACTACTACTAATGGTTTGCATTATGTTTCTACTGGACGGTGCAGCTCTAGCTGTTTGAGGTAATTTTCAGTTCTGCAATTTGTGTGCGCTTGCATTAGAACGTAGGCGGTCCCGGTCCACATCCCGGGAGAGAGAACGCAGGCGCCGGGAGAGGTCCAGGTCTCGGGAGAGAGATCGGAGAAGGAGCCGCTCGCGATCCCCGCACCGAAGACGCTCCCGGTAAGGGCAGAAAATAAGCCAAGAGCTTTATTTATCATAAGTCCCTAAGAAACTGGTCGCTACTCTTAACTTTGTTTTGGTCGCTTATAAGGGGATTTACAGTTTCATGAAATGGAGGAAACTTAATCCCACCTTATTCTAAAGCTAACATTCACCTTGGTTAAGTGGTGTTAATAGTACTTTACATCAGAGTTGTCTTGAGGAGTAAATAAGAAATAATGCATGCAGGCTGGTCCGAAGGTAGTGAGTTATCTCAATTGATTGTTCACAGTCAGTTACAGATCGAACTCCTTGCTCTACTCTTTCCCTCCTTCTCACTACTGCACTTGACTAGTCTAAAAAAAAAAAAAAAAAAAAAAAAGAAATAATGCATGCAAACACCAGAGCATGGTGCTTGGCAAGAAGAAATAAGTATTTTATATTTTTGTTTCTTTTTAGTTAACTTTTTGGTGATAATGATTTATTCAAGTATGTAATCAAGAATAGATGATCTTGGAAGAAGTTGGAAATGGGCTCGGAGTGGTTTGTTTTGTTTTGAGAGAGGGTCTTGCTATGTTGCTCAGGCTGGTTTTGAACTCTTGGCCTCAAGCGATCCTCAGCTTTTCAAAGTGCTGGGATTAAAAGTGTGAGCCACCAAGCTCCGCCCAGCTCTAAATCTTAATAAGCATCAATTGCTGTTTAAGTTAGCTTTTTTGTGTGTTTGTGTGTGGTTGTTAGAAACTTTTAATTTACATTTTTTCTGCCTTCCAGAAAGCTTTCTAGCCCTAGTTGTACTGAAAGCAACTGATGAGTAAGCAATAAACTATATTTAAATTTTTTTTTGTTAATAGTCAAGGCCTTAGCAGAACCTTTTTCTTCACTTTGCTATAGGGAATGACTCTTGGTTCTGTGGAGCTTGGCTCATGTATATCTGTGCTGATTGATACAAAGTTGAAATGTGTGTCTGTCTGTTTCTAACTGTCTTTGCTTATAAATATTAGATCTCCAAGACGACATAGATCCACATCTCCTTCCCCTTCTCGACTGAAAGAAAGAAGAGATGAGGAAAAGAAAGAAACAAAAGAAACAAAGAGCAAAGAACGGCAGATTACTGGTAATGTTGCTAGATATAAAACTATAGGAAAAGTACAGTGATGATAAAATTATAAAAGTTTAGTCTTTGAACATTTAAATGTTAAGCCTTTTATAGTGTTCATCGCCTGTGGTTTTGAGGTTTTGGATTTCTTTTTTGAGATAGAGTTTCATTCTTGTCATCCCTACTAGAGTGCAATGGCAAGATCTTGGCTCACTACAACCTCCACTTCCCAGGTTCAAGCAATTTTTGTGCCTCAGCCTCACAGGTAGCTGGGATTACAGACACTCACCACCACACCCGGCTAATTTTTGTATTTTTAGTAGAGATAGGTTCTCACGATGTTGGCCAGGCTGGTCTCAAACTCCTGGCTTCAGGTGACCTCAGGCCTGCCTCAGCCTCCCAAAGTGCTGGGATTATAGGCGTGAGCCACCAGGCCCAGCCTGAGATTTTGTTTTGATTGCACCCTAGCAAGTTGCTGGTTATCTGTGGTG
Organism: Plecturocebus donacophilus; assembly: GCA_004027715.1. NCBI lineage: Eukaryota > Metazoa > Chordata > Mammalia > Primates > Pitheciidae > Plecturocebus > Plecturocebus donacophilus. Next base: position 4,866 of record PVKP010033930.1, on the reverse strand, counting down.
CTCCTGATAATAGAAGGAAGTTAAAAACGCGAGACTATTCTATTTTGGAAGTATCATCACAACTAGATAGTGTCATGCCTGATATTAAAGGTAGGCCTGGCTAGGCGAGGTGGCTCATGCCTGTAATGAAGGCTGAGGCAGGCAGATGATGAGGTCAGGAGTTTGAGACCAGCCTGGCAACGTGGTGAAACCCCCATCTCCACTAAAAATGCAAAAAGTAGTCAGGCATGGTGGTGCGTGCCTATAATCCCAGCTACTGGGGAAGCTGAGGCAGGAGAATAACTTGAACCCAGGAGCCAGAGGTTGCAGTGGGCCGAGATCAAGCCATTGCACTCCTGGGTGACACAGCAAGACTCTGTCTCCAAAAAAAAAAAGGTCGTCCTTAATATGAAACCCAGATTTTTTTTTTTTAAAAGATAACCCTGTCTAAAGGCCTCAAGGAGAAGACTTTTTTTTTTTGTACCATAAGTTAACATTTCATCCAAATTTAAGAGGGATTTTCATTAGACTCATCTTCAGCTAATTGTTTTGTGTGTTCTCTGCTAGTGAGGTGGGATGGCAATCTGTTACTACCTCTCTTTTTATTTATGTATATATATGAAATGATAAAGAGGTCATAAAATTATTTATTTTTGCAGAGGAAGACTTAGAGGGCAAAACAGAGGAAGAAATAGAAATGATGAAGTTAATGGGGTTTGCCTCCTTTGACTCCACAAAAGTAAGTAAAACATGCAACCAATTACACATTCTTATTTGAATTAATCTATTATGACTATCCTGTCTTTCCATGTTCTTTTCCATTTATACAAATTTATTTGGTTATAAGACAATAACTATCTGTGTGAAAGGCTTTGAGAATACAGAGGAGGAAACAATGAACTGCCATTGGAATTCAGGGAGGGGTTGCCAGGGACAATGTTTGAGTTAGATCTTAAAGGGCAAGTAGAAGTGATCAGACAAAGAAGAGGAGGAAGATTATTTCAGGTAGAGAGAAGAGCTCATGAAAATGCCATGTAGGTGTAAAGGAGCGTAGTGTATTCTGGGAATTTCAAATTCAGCCGTGGATAAAGGGGTGTTGATGGGCTTGTGACTTAGGCTAGAAATAGCAGTAGTAGGCAAATCACAGAGGGCTTTTGATCCCCTTAGCCATGCTAAGGAATTCAGAGTTGATACCTTAGGTGTTGAGGAGAGGAAGTAGTGATTTTTAAACTAGAGAGTGATACAGTTATATGTGTGTTTTAGAACAGTGACTCTGGGGGAAGCATGGAGGACAGATGGAAGGTGGGTTAGATTGGAGGCAGGGAGCACTGCTGATTTGTGCAAGTGAAAGATGATGAAGGCCTGAACTGAGTTGAAAACCATTCAGGAGCTGCGGGGAGTGAGAGTGAGCAGTTCATGATGCCTCTTAGGTGTTAGGCTGGGAGCCTGAGTGATACAGTTAACCCAGAATAGAGTTTCTGGAAGGGGAACTGCTGGGAAATGGAAGAACAAAATCCAGCTACCAGATAAAGATGACATTGGGCAGCTGCATACGTGTCTCACAGCTCAGAAGTGGGGTGGATAGGGGAGTGAATGCTGTCTAGCCTTCATAATAGCAGAGAGATGAGGGAAGAGGACAGAGAGGGAGGGATTATGTAGAGGAGGGAGAGCATAGAGAGAGATGGGGGAAAAGAGAAATGGATATAGAGAGAGGAAAGGAATAGAGGGATGGAGAGACGGAGGGGATATGGAAAGACAATATATTTTTTAAAATCTCTTTTCTAGAACTTTAAGTCTTTCCATTTAGTTTTGCAAACAGAAAGAGATGTTGGAGAAAAAATTGTCCGAAAAATCCACTTTTCCAAGTCTTGTATTCCATTGTGTTGTTAATGGAATGAGGTAATCACCGATGCTTAAGAGTTTCTAACTAATGTGACTGTGTAGGGCTCACATGTTTTAAAATGACAGTGTATAACTTAGGAGTACTGAAGCGTGACTGTTTTGAGGTGAGAAATTAAGAACAAGCTCTTGTTCTTGAAATGGTTATGTGAACCCTGTTTTGGAATTTAATGGATTTTATTTGTCAGCTTTTTTTCCCCTTGAATATCCTAAATCCTTATTTATTTTTCCAAATAGTATTTTATAAATGAAAGTTTATTAATATATATGTTGGATGAATAAAAATACGTCAAAAGTAAAGCAACTACAGTTTTATTGTTTTTAAAGAATGGGGAGGAAACTTTTTCCCCAAAGGAAATGGAATCATTTTCTTCATTTTCTGGTTTTCCTGTTGCTTGATGTTACATTTGAAGTTCCTAAAAGTCTGATATAAGGATGGTGCCACCCATCACTTAAATGTAGTCAGTGATGAATATGTTTGCTTATAAAGCAGAAATTAGGTGAGAAGTCAATAAATGCCCGTATAGTCACCTATTTTCCTTTCTATTTGGTTTTTTCTTTTTTTAATTATTTTTTATTTTATTTATTTTTTTAGATGAAGTCTCACTCTGTCGCCCAGGCTAGAGTGCAGCAGTGCAATCTTGGCTCACTGCTACCTCCACCGCCCAGGCTCAAGCGATTCTCCTACCTCAGCCTCCCAAGTTGCTGGGATTAAAGGCGCCTGCCACCAGGCCCAGCTAATTTTTGTATTTTCAGTAGAGATGGGGTTTCTCCATGTTGCCCATGCCGGTCTCGAACGCCTGGCCTCAAGTAATCCATCCGCTTTGACCTCCCAAATTGCTAGGATTACAGACGTGAGCCACTGTGCCTGGCCTTACTTTTAATTATTTTAGACAGGGTCTTGTCACCCATGCTGGAGTACAGTGGTGTAATCATGGCTCACTACAGCCTGACCACCTGGGCTGAAGCAATCTCCCCATTTTAGCCTTCGGGGTAGCTTAGACTATAGGCACATGCAGCCAAACCCAGATAATTTTTTTTTTATTTTTTGCAGAGATAGTGTCTTCCTGTGCTGCCTAGGCTGATCTTGAACTCATGGCCTCAAGAAATCCTTCTGCCTCAGTCTATTTTACTTTTTATTTTTGAAGAGATGGAGTCTTCTTATGTTGCCCGCACTGGACTCAAACTTCTTGGCTCAATGAATCCTCTTGCCTCAGCCTTCAAAGTAGCTGGGACGACAGCCTCACAGCAGTGTGCTTGGCTTTTCTCTTTTAGTCTGTTAGGTTGGTGCAAAAATAATTGCGGTTTTTGCCATTGAAAATAATGACTAAAACTGCAATTACTTCAATAACATTCTTCTAGGAAGCTTCAAATTTTTGTTATGTTTATTAATGGATAATTTTCTATGCCAGCATGTAAATAAATGAGGATAGGGCTAATAATATGCAACTCTGCAAATAGTTTCCAGAAATCAGTATGCCTTTAGGAATCAAACTTTGTAAAAAGGTTAGCGTCATTTACTTTTTTGTCCGCAAGGCCAGTTTAAGTTTGCTTACTTCCTGTTATTAGGAGTTCAAAATCATAGACCTTGAGTAATTTGTTCAGGACTCACCCTCCACCCCCCCCAACCAAAAGAAAATGCATGAAAATAGCAGAAAAGTAAGACCAAATAGATTTATTTTAGCTCCACTTGAAATATATGATTCTTCTGTGTATGTCTTCTGTGGGTCAGAATCGGTTTTTGTCCTGATACCAATATCTAATTAAGTACACTACGCAGGTAGGCTACTGTTACGTAAGTAGTAATGGGAGAGGGAGGAGGGTGGGGGTCACTTGTGTGTGTTACGACATTAGCTGATGATATTCATCTAAGTCATTTTCTGAATACCTGGGAATTCAGTGGCCTAGGATGTGAGAATGCAAAGGTGACTCTTAGAGATATCCCTCCATCAAGAAGCTTGCAGTCTCATAGGGAAAGTAACTTTGTGATGTATATCATGATTATACAGGGTGGAAAATAGAGAGTACTGTGAGGAAAGCACAGTTAACATTTTTCAGGAGTAAGAGAAGAAGGTACTTCATGGCAACTGGAATGTCTGAATTGGGCCTTGAACAATAGATAACTGGGTAGTTGAAGTTGGTGGCAGGGAAGGCAGTTCAGGCATGAGGAACAACGTGGGGGAAAGTGGATATGTTGAGTTGACTTGGTTGGACTAGAAGACCTGAACAAGAATTAGTGAAAAAGAGGACAGGTGCTACATTTAGAAAGGTCAAGACAGAGTGACACATAACAGCCTAGCATTTGTGCCTGTTATTCTGTTCTGATTCTTATTTAAAGATCAAAATTGGGCTGGGCACAAGGGCTCATATGTGAGATTCCAGCACTTTGGGAGGCCAATGCAGGAGAGTTGCTTGAGGCCAGAAGCTCAAGACTAGCCTGGACAACATAGTGAGATCACATCTCTACAGAAAAAAAATAAAAATTAACCCAGTCTAGTGGCATCTACCTGTAATCCCAGCTACTCGGGAGGCTGAGGAAGGAGGATCACTGGAGTTCAGGAGTTTGAGAGTTTGAGGCTGCAGTGAGTTATGATCACGCCACTACACTCCAGCCTGGCAACAGCAAGACCCTGTGTCTAAAAAATAATAATTTTTTAAATGAGCAAAAAATTGCAAGGCTTGTATAAGAAATGAGATTTAGATGAAAACCATTCCAGCCATGATTTGAGAATATTATTAGCTAAGGTTGTAAGTTAAATTTTGTGTGAATGTGAATTTTTCTGAGATTATATCTATACCTTTTATCTGTTTCCAAAGTATTCTTTGACCAGAAAAGATTAGAATCTGCTACCTACTTTCTCAGCGTGGCTTGCACATAGTACATACACTGTAAATGTTTGTTGGCTTGAATTGTAAAAGTGTGAGCAGAGAGTTGTCCCACTTGGGAGTTCGAAGGATCTGGAAATTCTCCCTCATTGGACCCCCCTC
>PVKP010033929.1:0-24653 GCA_004027715.1 Plecturocebus donacophilus | reverse complement strand
CTGCCCAAGAGCTTAAGGCTGCAGTGAGTTGAGACTGCACACTGAACTCCAGCCTGAGCAATAGAGTGAGACCCTGTCTCAAAAAACAAAAGAAAGCAAAAAAAACCCTTCCATCTCCACATCACATGAAACATTCTTGGAGACAGGGAGTGGGGAGGTTGTTCTGTGCACCCTGAGCACTCTACTTCCCTCTATCTAGAGGAAGGCCACATTGTCTGGTGAGGGCTTGTTTACTGACCCTCTCCCTTCATAAGACTAAACTCTCCAAGAACAGAGCCCTGGACTTGTTTGCATTTGCAGCAGGGAGTTTGTGGTTCAAAATAGGTTTGCGGGCTTTTTCATGAGAGGAAGAAATGGGTGAAAAATAATGGTAATCACAATGAAAGTTATTATTCATGCAAGATTTTGGGGGAGTCTGGCCTCCTGCATTCAAAATCTCATTTAAGGCCAAAGACACTTGGAACCCGTTTATCCCCACTGCACAGCTGAGCAAACTGAGGATTTGAGAGGTAAAGAGTAGATCTCACAACCAGTTAAGTGGTCAAAATACAAGTGTGCCTGATTCCAAGGCCCCAGTCGCCCCCAGTTGCTGCACGGCCAGACCGCGAACTGATAGGCTAGCGGGGCTGCCCCTCCTGCCCTCTGGGACCAAGAGCCCCCAGACCTCCTCCGGGGCCGGGGCTGCTTACGCCCTTGGCGTACCCGTGACGCGTGCGCAGTGCAGTGCGGCGCCCCCTGCGGGCGGCGCGCAGGAGGCGGTGGTGGCGGAGGGGAGCTCAGTGCGCCTGCGCGCTTGTGGAGCTGGTGGCGGCGCTCCGCAGAGGCTCCGCGGTTCGCCGCGCACCGGGCGCGGCCATGGCGCAGCCTGGGAAGCTGCTCAAGGAGCAGAAGTACGACCGGCAGCTGAGGTGAGCCGGGGCTCACCGAGCCGAGGGTGGGCCGGCGGGCTTCCCAGCGTCCGGGCCGGGCCTAAGGGCGAAGGCGGCGCGGTCGGGCCTCCTTCAGGCTTCTTTTCAGTCTGGGCCGGGCCGTGTGGGGCGCGGGAAGCTGGCACTCTGGCCTCCCGCCCTGGGCCGAGGGTGCTCCGCGAGGGCCAGGACCCGTTTCCCCGCCACGCGGTGTGCGATTCGGGGCACGCAGTCCCCAGTGCCAGCCCGGTCGCTAGCGTGGCTACCCGCCTCGCCTCGCTGCGCCCAGGCTCCTGGTTTTCAGAATGGGGAGGCCCAGAACGCACCTCATCCCTGCCGCAAGGGCGGCATAGAGGGTTCGGTTTTGTTCTCACCAGCGCTGTCCAATGGAAATGTAATGCTAGTCTCATGTGAATCGCAAATTTAATTATAAATTTTATAGTAACCACACTAAAGGTAAAAAGAAACAGGTGAAATTTATTTTTAAATGCAATTTAACCCACTGTGTCCAAAATATTACTATCTTAACACGTAATTAAATATAAAAAGTTCTGGAGACATTTTACTTAATTTTAAAAAATATTTTGTGTTTTTTGTAGAAACAGGGTCTTGCCACCTTGCAGGATGGTCATGAGTATTTTCCTTTTTAAAACTGTCTTAGAGGATGGGCACGGTGGCTCACGCCTGTAATCACAGCACTATGGGAGGCTGAGGCCGGTGGATCAGGAGTTTGAGGTCAGGAATTTGAGACCAGCCTGGGCAACATGGTCAAACCTCGTCTTTATTAAAAATTCAACAATTAGCTGGGTGTGGTGGCGCGCGCCTGTAATCCCAGTTACTCTGGAGTCTGAGGTCGGAGAATCGCTTGAATCCAGGAGGTGTGAGTTTCAGTGAGTCGAAATCTCGCCACTGCACTTCAACCGGGGCCACAGAGCGAGACTTCTTCAAAAAAACAAAACAAAACAAAACCAAAACTGTCTTAGAAATACTGCATTTTACACTTACTGCACATCTCAGTTAACACTAGCCTCGTTGCTCAGTAGTACATGTAGCTGGCGGATACCTTAATGGGCAGTGCAGGCCCAAGCTATCCGGAGGGTCCTTGGCTACTTGCCCACCCTTGCCTTTTCTTTCACTCCCCATTTCTTATTTATTGAGTATCTTCTATGTCTTGAGGCTGTGGAGATAGCAAAGTTGCTTGGCTTCCTCTTCCTGGAGCCTCTGAGACAAAGGAAGTTAAGTATCTCCAAGGACTGGATTTTCTGTTTGCACCACCAGCCTAGTGCTGTATTAGAGGCACTTAAGTCTGAGAGCACCCTTGAAAGCAGCCATGTCCTGTGCTTTACAGTTAGGGAAACTGAGTCTTGGAGAAGTTAGGTAACTTGCCCAGAGTTCCCCATATCTTAAGCCAGGATGTAAACTCAGGCTCTTCTGGCTTTTTCGGGGGTACACAGTTAGATCCTGCTCCCAAGCTTTTAGGAAAAGAAAGAAAGGTGACAGTCCTTATAACCAACTTAGGTTTTCTTGTAAATTATTGGAGTTTGTGTGTTTTGAATGCAGGTATAACTATACGTGACAGAGCTGAGAAGATAGTTGAGGTTACTAAGCAACTCTAACAAAGGAGGGGTTTTGCTGAAGACATTCTGTTTAAGTCCCAAACTTTACCTTTCATAGTGAGAACTGGTTATTGGTTTTGAACTGTCAAAGGGAAGCAGTTAGAAGCAAAATGCAGCAGTCAATAAGGCCCTCCTGGCTTCACCTTAGTTGGGCCAGCAAGATAGTAGAGAGGACTGAATACGTTTTGCCTCTTCTTGAAACATGTTACTTAGAGGCGCACCAGGATTCTTTTTTTTTTTAGGGACAAGGTCTCACTCTGTGACCCAGGCCAGAGTGCAATGGCTAGAGTGCAGTGGCAAGAACACTGCTCACTGCAACCTCAACCTCCTGGGCTCAAACGATCCTCCTATCTCAGCCTGCTGAGTAGCTGGGACTACAGGCATGTGCCACCATGCTTGGCTAACTTTTTTAGAGATGGGGTTTTGCCATGTTGCCCAGACTGGTTTCGAACTCCTGCGCTCAAATGATCCTCCTGCCTCAGCCTCCCAAAGTGCTGGGATTACAGCACCTGGCCTCAGTATAATTTTGGTTTATTTTTGAGGTGAGTCTCACTATGTTGCCCAGGCTGGAGTGCAGTGGCTGTTCACAGCTGTGATTTTGGCACACCACAACCTTGATCTCCTGGGCTGGAGTGATCCTTCTGCCTCAGCCTTCCAAGCAGCTGGTACTACGGGCATACAATATCTCACCCTGGTCCAGATGTACCAGTATTCTTTTTGTTTGTTTTTTTTGAGACCAGGTCTTACTCTGTCACTCAGACTGGAGTGTAGTGGCGTGATCTTGGCTCACTGCAACCTCTGCCTCTCAGGGTCAAGCAATTCATGCCTCAGCCTACCAAGTAGCTAGGATTACAGGTGTGTACCACTACACCCAGCAGATTTTTGTATTTTTAGTAGAGACAGAGTTTCACCATGTTGACCAGTCTGTCCTTGAACTCCTGACCTCAGGTGATCCACCTGCCTTGGCCTCCCAAAGTGCTGGGATTACAGGCATGAGCCAGCTCGCCCAGCCGAAATGAACCAATATTATTATTTATTTTTATTTTTATTTTTGAGACAGAGTCTTGCTCTATTGCCAGGTGCCAGGCTGGAGTGCAGTGGTGCAATCTCCGCTCACTGCAACCTTTCCCTCCCTGATGAACAGTATTCTTAAGTTTACTCTCCAACTATTCAAGCATCCATCAACCATATGTCAGGTGTCTTCTGTGTGCCATACTTTCATGGAGAAAACAGGCCTTTACAGTCCATCTGGCTCTTCTAGGTGATTCCTCCACACATTTGACAGCTGTCTGGGCCCTTACGGAGCTTAGAGTGGAGTGGAAAGATGGATGCCCAGCAAACAAAAACAAATGAAGCCAGGTGTAGTGGCTTGTGCCTGAAGTCCCAGCAACCCTAGAGGCTGAGGCGAGAGGAATGCTTGAACCCAGTAGTTCAAGACCAGCCTGGACAACATGGTGAGACCCTGTCTCAAAAAAAAAAAGAAAAATGAGGTAGTTGCTTGTCATATGCTCTGGAGGACATACTGGTTACATAATAAGGAGTAATCTGCTTTAGATCAGGTGATAGGGAAGGCACATTAATCATGCTATTAGAATATTCATTGGGTATTATACTTTAAAACACTCCTGTACAAGTTGATGTGAGGCTTTTCAGATGATAATTCAGTTTTCTTGTTAAAGGTTTTACCCACCCTTGGAGAAGTCACAGTAATAAGCCCTATGTCGAGATCTTAAATACATCTAATTTAACTTAAATGCATCTAACATAACTTAAGAATAAATGAGGCCGGGTGTGGTGGCCCATGCCTGTAATCCCAGCACTTTGGGAGGCCAAGGTGGGCAGATTACGAGGTCAGGAGATCGAGACCGTCCTGGCTAACATGGTGAAACCCCGTCTTTACTGAAAATATAAAAAATTAGCTGGGCATGGTGGGACGTGCCTGTAGGACCAGCTACTAGGGAGGCTGAGGCAGGAGAATCACTTGAACCCAGGAGGCGAAGATTGCAGTGATCACTTCACTGCACTCCAGCCTGGCAATAGAATGAGAGGCCGTCTCAAAAAAAAAAATCACCATTCAAATAAGAAAGTTGTGTTGTCATGAAAGTTTTAAAAATGTCACATTTGTGTCTGTTTTGTAGGTTGTGGGGTGATCATGGGCAAGAGGCTTTAGAATCTGCTCATGTTTGCCTAATAAACGCAACAGCCACAGGAACTGAAATTCTTAAAAACTTGGTACTACCAGGTAATGTAGTTTTTTGGTTGTGTTCTAAATTTACTTCTTTAAGATTATGACCTAGAACTGTACATTCCTGACTGACTCTGTTTTGGCTCTCAGGTGTTGGTTCATTTACAATTATTGATGGAAATCAGGTCAGCGGAGAAGATGCTGGAAACAAGTATGTTCTACTCTTTTCAAATATATACATGTTAAGGAAGGCAGTGTACTTTCATGGGAAGGCAAGGCCTGAATCCTAGCTTCAGTCAGGGTGACTCGGCTCTCAGTGGAAGTCATCCTTGTTTGGGATTATGGTGAGGAGGAAGTGAGATAATACAGGTAAAGTGCAATATAGCATTTGGCAAATGGGACATTAATAAAAGGTACTCATCATTACTGTCGTTATTAATATAAAGGAGTAGTCATTATTCATTTATTCATGTAATATGGACACTTCCTAAGCTCTTGCATTGATTCCTATATAATCACATATAATTAACAATAATACTTGTATGTCTTCTAAGCTTGGTCTAGGTTTGTATCTCCTTATACTGTGTTTACGAAAATGCTGTTTTAAAGATGGCCTGTATATTATTCTTTAAAGATTATATGTAGATTTTCAGAGCATTCCCAAATTTGGATTTAATGCTCCGCACCTTTTCAGGGACTTAAAGTCTGGTATCTCTCATTGTATTTGTCAGTAATAACAACAGTGAGTAAATATAAGGAAGACCAACAATTAGTTCATGTTTAGTTTTGATGCCTTTCCTTTGGATGGTAGTGCCAGTTTCTGCTAGGCACAGCACAGCCTTTTTATTAACATATATAAAGAAGTCTTGTTATCTTTGCTTACTTGGTTGGTTAGAGTAGAATGTGATAAAAATAGAGTTTCTTCTATGGAGCCAGTGAGTTTATGCCGAAAAATGACATCCTGACTAATGAGCAGCCTCATATCTGGGCCTTGAGACATGTCAAGGGTATGTGTGGGAGGAAGCCTGAATAAATCTGTTACAGTTACATGCAAAAACAAATGGTTCAGTACACCGAGACTAATCTATGGAACACTGGTTCTAGAGAATGTTAAAAGCTGTCAAATGGGCCAATGGGTTCTATGGTCAAATTAGTTTGGGAAATGGATCAAATAAAGTTAAAATTTCTTTGCCTTAAGATTTTAGTGGCGGAGTGTGGTGGCTCAGGCCTGTAATGCCAGCACTTTGAGAGGCTGAGGCGAGCAGATCACAAGGTCAGGAGATCAAGACCATCCTGGCCAACATGGAGAAACTCTGTCTCTACTAAAAATACAAAAAATTAGCTGGGTGTGGTGGCATCTGCCTGTAATCTTAGCTACTCGGGAGGCTGAGGCAGGAGAATATCTTGAACCCAGGAGGCGGAGGTTGCAGTGACCCAGGGTCCCAACATTGCACTCCGGCCAGGGCGACAAGAGTGAAACTCTGTCTCAAAAAAAAAAAAAAAAAAGGTGTGATGGAGCATGCCTGTAATCCCAGCTACTTGGGAGGCTGAGGCAAAGAGAATCCCTTGAACCAAGGAGTCGGAGGTTGCAGTGAGCCAAGATGGTGCCATTGCACTCCAGCCTGGTGACAAAGTAAGACTCCATATCAAAAAAAAAAAAAAAGATTTTCGTATTATATGTTTTATGTATATTATGAATTTCCAAGAGGGAAATATAGCATATGGTGTTTCCCAAACTTTTTTTAGCCAAGGAACCCTTTTCTCTCAGAGGATTTTGTGATATTCACATTCTGTGGTACACACCTTGGAAAAGAAACATTGACTTATTAGCCTATCTTTGTTTATAAGCCTATCTGATTTTCTTCCTCTAGGAAGGCCATTACCATCTGTCATCACAATAGAGCTTGTTTTATACTGTGAATGAATATGCATGCTATTACAAACAACTTTTCCTTTAAAATTAGTAAGCTTTACTTTTTTCCCTTTTATTCTGTTCACTTTAGTTTCTTCCTTCAAAGAAGCAGTATTGGCAAGGTAAACAATTTGTTAGAATATAGTTGCACGTGAGGATCCAATGGTGCCACTATGTTTTGATTGTTTGAAAAGCTTTGGCTTTAAAAAAGCATATTATTTCTCTGAGAAAAAGTTACCTAATTTTTCTAATCTTGTAAATCTTCATATGTTTGGTAGTTTAAAAACTTAGAAGTACTGTCTGTGCTAATATATTGTATCCTGTATTAAAGCTAAATCTTGAGTAATGTAATATTCAGAGGATGGATTCTGGTTAACAGAATTTTTAGTAAAAGCCAGAAGATCTTCTCTCTTTGTATTTCAAATTTAAAAATCTTATGAAACCATATTAGTCAACTTAGTGAAATGACTGTTAGCTTAGTGATTAACTACTCTTGTACAGGATTCTAGATTTGGGGGGTTACAGTGAGTCTGAACATAATCTAGGATATCCCTGCCTGCTACCTAGAGTTTTTTGGTCATTTGTCTAATCAAAAAAGTAGAGTACAAATAATGTCGTTTGAGAACTCCAGATAATGATAATTTTGCTTTAAGTAATATTCTGTTGAGTCATAAACACTAGGGGAAGCAGAATTGGCTGGGACTGGTGGCTCACGCCTGTAGTCTTAACACTTTGGGAGGTCAAGGCAGGAGGGTTGCTTGAGGCCAGGAATTCAAGACCAGCCTGGACAACATGGCAAGAGCCTGTCTCTACAAAATATATTTTTTAAATTAGCTGGGCATGGTAGCACATGCCTGTAGTCCCACCTACTTAAGAGGCTGAGGCAGGAGGATTGCTTAAGCCTAGGAGTTTGAGGCTGCAGTGAGCTATGATCAGGCCACTATGCTTCAAACTGGGCAACAAAGCAAAAGCCTTTTTCTAAAAAGAAAAAAGAGTCGTCATACTTACGCATGAAATTTGGATAGTTTTACAGTATGTTTGCCTGTTTCATAAATTGGGGGATTATATTGTGACCAAGCTTTTTTCTAATTCAAGTTAAATGCTTTGTTTTTAAAAAGAACCGAGCTCAAGCTGCCATGGAATTCTTACAAGAATTAAATAGCGATGTCTCCGGAAGTTTTGTGGAAGAGGTATATATGTACACACATTTTTATGTCTGTGCTGAAATACAATTTTTTTTAATAATTCAAAGCCCTAGAAATTTAGAATTTTGAATCTTTATCATTTATGATTAGTTGAATTGGATTTGTTGCCTCATTTGTTGTAAAATAACTATTTCTGCCATGTTTAATATGATTGTGAAATTGTTGGATTTTTTTTCTTTGCTGTCCTATTTAGAGTCCAGAAAACCTTCTAGACAATGATCCTTCATTTTTCTGTAGGTTTACTGTTGTGGTTGCAACTCAGCTTCCTGAAAGGTAAATTTTTATGTTAATATGTTTTTATTTTAATCTTATTAGATTTGCATTGTTTTATCAGCACAGTCTATGATTATATGGTTTTAAAAATTCTTAAATTCTATAGAAACTTTACATTTGAAATTCTTGGCCAGGCATGGTGGCTCACACCTGTAATCCCAGCACTTTGGGAGGCTGAGGAGGGTGGATTGCTTGAGCTCAGGAATTTGAAACCAGCCTGGACAATGTGGCAAAACCCCATCTCAACAAAAAATACAAAAATTAGCTGGGAGTGGTGGCACATGCCTGTGGTCCCAGCTACTCTGGAGGCTGAGGTAGGAGGATTGCTGGAGCCCAGGAAGTTGAGGCTGCAGTAAACTCACGCCACTCTACTCTATTCAGCCTAGGTGAGACCTGGTCTCAAAAAAATAAATTAAAAAAAAAAAAAAAGAAATTCTTAGAACTCTTCCAGCATTGAAAAGATGAGGAAGAGAAAAATACTGACATATGAAACTTTTTTTTTTCTTGAGACAAAGTCTTGCTCACCCGGCCTTAGATATGAAACTCTTTGGAATATATTTAGAGCAGCTAAACTGAACATTGTTTGTTGTTGTTGTTGTTGTTGTTTTAATTTTTAGTGATTAAAAACTAGTTAGAATTGATTACTGAAGGCTGGGTGCAGTGACTCATACCTGTAATTCCAGCAGTTTGGGAGGCTGAGACAGGTGGATCACTTGAGCACAGGAGTTTAAGACCAGCCTGGGAAAGATGGCAAAATCTTGTGTCTACAAAAAATACAAAATTTAGCCAGACAGTATGCATGCCTGTGGTCCCAGCTACCCAGGAGGCTAGGATGGGAGAATTGCTTGAGCCCGGGAGGTCAAGGCTGCAGTGAGCCATGATCATGCCACAGCCTGGGCAACAGAGTGAGACCCTATCTCAAAAAAAAAAAAAAAAAAAAGAGTTGGTTATTGGAATTGTTCGGGGGTGTATACATGGGTTTTATATTTTTTCTCTATCATGGAAATGTTTAGAAGTTATCTTTCTTTAACATTTCTCCTTAATATGACGGATTAGAATTTCACATCCCTCTTGTCCAAAAGATGTACTTTCTTTGAGACTGCAGCCTATGGAAATGTTTGCTTTTCCGTGTATTCTTGACTTGCTTATGTAAATGCAATTATATTTATTTGGATTTATTATTTAGTAAGAAAGTAGCTTTAAGACATTTTCAAGTTTGGCATATTTCCATTTGCTTATGTTCATATTTTGCCCTTTTTTTTTTTTTTTTTTTTTTTTTTAAACAGCACATTACTATGCTTAGCAGATGTCCTCTGGAATTCCCAGATCCCTCTTTTGATCTGTAGGACATATGGACTAGTTGGTTATATGAGGATCATTATAAAAGAACATCCAGGTAAAATTGTTGAGCATATGGGCTTACTATTGGTTGTGTTAGCTATAATTTTAGAAACTTGACAATTTAGAAAGTCAGCTTTAAATTATGAAGTAAATTTGTAGCAGCGCATCTCTAGTTGCAGATTCAAAATGGCAATCAGATTCAATAGGCTTTAATCTACTCTTTAGCATTACAGAAGGATACAAAGCAGGAGATACAACAGGTATAGTTTCTTGATCTTATTAGGAGATCCAGCAATTATGCAAGTACCCAGCTTCTTTTGCCCCCTAACTCACATTGGGCATGTATGACTGTGGAGAGCTAAGGAATGTGGATGTGGGTCACTCTGACCCATGAAGTTGCACCACCTTTCCCCACTCCATTCTTTTTTTTGGAGACGGAGTTTTACTCTTGTTGCCCAGGCTGGAATGCAATAGTATGGTCTTGACTCACTGTAACTCTGCCTCGTGAATTCAAGCAATTCTCCTGCCACAGCCTCTCGAGTAGCTGGCATTACAGGCACCCGCCATCATGTCTGGCTAATTTTTTATATTTTTAGTAGACACAGGGTTTCACTATGTTGGTCAGGCTGGTCTTGAACTCCTGACCTCAGGTGATCCACCCGCCTTGGCCTCCCAAAGTGCTGGGATTACAAGTGTTAGCCACTGCCCCTGGCCCCGCCAATCTTTTATTTCATTCTCATGCAGGCTTTAGGTTTTCTCAATTCAGATGCAGTTTCACACAACAAAGACATTTAGCTAACTACTGTTGCCAAGGAAACTGTTGTAGGAGACCAAAGTCATTTATAAGCAGACCTCCATCAGCTGAGGGTTGATATAAGCCCTTTACTTATAAAATTTTAATCTTAGATCATTATAAAATTTTCATCCAGTATTCATACAATGCTCTTTATTTACTCAAGAAAGCATTTTTACTATGAGCCAGGTACTGTGCTAATGTGATGATAGCCATTGGTATTGGTAGCATCACTGAAGAGTAATATATGTGTTGGCAGTTAGGGATAAGCTCTGGCTGCTGGTGGTGAGCCATTTAAGAGTTGAAAGTGGTGTCAACTGATGGGAGGGAACAAAAGAGTTGAAAGTGGGAGAGTGCCAGGATAAAAATTTTATTTTAAATGGGTCACTTTGAAGTTGAGTAGAAAGTAAATGGATTTAAAGGGGCAAAGATTGGAGGCAGAGATTGCTGTTAGAAATTTCCAGTGGCCTAAGAAAGAGTGTTCTCTTTCCTAATTTAGGGAAGAGAGGAAGAAGGGGTAGATAATAATGAAGGTTCAACATTGCTAGCTGTGTGCCTGCCTTTATGATAATTATTTCATTTACTGTTTCCAAAACCTTTATAAGGTACAGATTGAGCATCCTTTATCCAAAAATCCAAAATCAGAAATGCTCCAAAATGCAAAACTTTCTGAGCACTGACATGACATTCAAAGGAAATTCTCATTGGAACATTTCTGACTTCAGATTTTTGGATTAGAGATGCTCATCTAGTATGTATTTGCAAATATACCAAAATCTGAACAAAATCCAAAACACTTATGGTCCCAAGCATTTTGGATAAGAGAGATATACAACCTATAGATACTTTAATATCTTTTATAGATGATGCTGAGGCAATGAGAGATTAAATTGTTTGCCTAAGGTCACATAGTTAGCAAGTGACAGAACTGGGCCTACCTCTAAACACTCACTGAAATTATACACTCTCCTGTACTCTACCATGTGAAGAGCGTGTACAGAGTGAGATGAGGAAGTGGGGAGTGACTGATGTTAGAGCCAAGGAAGCAAGAAGTGAAGGGTGACCATCAGGTTTCTGGGGAAGAAGGCTAGGTAGATGTTGATTCTGTCTATTGACGACTGCAAGAGGAGGAAGGATAGGTCATTACTTACTATCTGTACATACATTTTATCAATTTTGAGCTTTTTCAATTATAACAGATTCTGTTCAAAAGGAATCTTGGTTTTATTTTTACTAAAACTTTATAGTTGACTTAAGATTTGTGCATCTTACTATATGTAAATTGTACCCTAATAAAACAGTGAAACCTGTGGGCCCTGTGCCCATTTAAAAATTAAAGATTTCCTAAGTTTCTATAATGTAGTATTTTGTCATCAGTATTGCTAAATAATTAAGTTTAATTTTTAAGCTGGGCACGGTGGCTCACACCTGTAATACAAGGACTTTGGGAGGCCGAGGCAAGAGGAGCCCTTGAATCCAGGAGTTTGAGACTAGCCTGGGTGACATAGTGAGACCCCCATCTCTACAAAAACATTTAAAAATTAGCTGGGCACAGTGACACAACTCTGTAGTCCCACCTACTCAGGAGGCTGAGGTGGGAGGATCCCTTCAGCCCAGGAGTTTGAACCAGCAGTGAGCTATGATTGGTGCCACTACACTTCAGCCTGGGTGATACAGCAAGACCCCATCTCTCTCTCTCTTTTTTTAAAGTACTAAATTTATACTTTTGAATTCTTTGTTTCACAGTAATAGAATCTCATCCAGATAATGCATTAGAGGATCTACGACTAGATAAGCCATTTCCTGAACTGAGAGAACATTTTCAGTCCTATGATTTGGATCATATGGAAAAAAAGGTTGGTAGTGTATGTGACCTTACATTTATAGATAGACTTAAATTTTTTTTTTTTTAACTTAAGTTTTTCGAATTACACCAGAGTGAGAAAATCCTATAAACCTCCATATTCTTGTCATCCAGATTACTCAATAACAACATTTGACCTGACCTTGTTTTCAACATATTAATTTTTCTTCAAAATTAAAAAATGTTTTTATTGAAGAAAAGTACATATACAGAACATCTGAATAATCACTACCCAAGTCAAGAAATTGGACATTAACATATTGCAGATGGGGAGATGGGAATGGTTATTGGGTACCAAAAAAAAAAAAAAAAAAAAAATTAGAAAGAATGAATAAGATTTACTACTTGAAAGCACAACAAGTTGACTATAGTTAATAATAACTTAGTTATACATTTTAAAATAACTAAATAATAGTTTAATTGGATTGTTTCTAACATAAAGAGTAAATGCTTGATGGGATACATGCTATACAGATACCTCATTCTTCATGATGTGTTTATCTCATATTGCATGCCTGTATCAAAGCATGCACCCCATAAATATATACACTACTAAGTACCCACAAAAATCAAACGTAAAAAGTTTTAAAACAAAAAACAGAAAACAAAAAAAAAAATTCCAAGAAGCCCTCTTTATGGCCTTTTTCTAAACAAATAGAAATAATGACATAACAGACAATATAATTTAAAGAGTATATGTATTTTTTCCCACTTCCATATTAATTAACATGCAGTTGTTTATTTGGTTCATCAGAAAACAGAAGATCCTCATTTCTTACTTTAGAATTGGTGTCTGAAATCAAGATTTGAGCTGTGTTTTTGGGTGGCAGTCTCTGAGACTGTATTGCTGGCATAACGGGGACAATCATAGTATATATATGACATACTAGGTATCTACCTCTAAAAAAATGTGTAAAGTAGTTTTAACTCAGTTCATTTTCCTCTATTCATTACTGTGCATATATTAGGAGATCATAAATAATTTGAATTTGTTGAAAACTAGATGGTACAGTGAAGAATTAATAATACTGATACTTTCTTTGATTGTCTCTCATTTTTAGGACCATAGCCATACTCCATGGATTGTGATCATAGCGAAATATTTAGCACAGTGGTATAGTGAAGTATGTCCTTTTTAAAAAAAATTTCATATGCAACTGTATTTTCAGTTTATTATAAAGGATTTCCTTGGTGGGCAATGGGAGATTAATTTTTTTTCCTTATGGGGTTGTATGGTAGGGCAAATGGCTGCTTTTAAATTTAAATCTAGCAGTTCCTCTTTTGATCCTGATAAATTTAATTAACAAAATGAAATTTGATAAATGTTGTTATGAGACATTTATAAATGTTGTTATGGGGGGGGTGAATGTAGATAAATGGGCACAGTGTCGTTTTCTATCAAGTGAGCCTGTGATTTCACAGAGAAATTATATTTGTTGATGAAATCTTATGTAGAGAATGGGGGACACTTTAGACTTTCAATTTTTGTATTTTGAGTTTTTAATAACTAGATTTTAAAAATTTTTAATCAATTTAGACAAATGGAAGAATACCTAAAACGTATAAAGAAAAAGAGGACTTCAGAGATTTGATTAGACAAGGTAATATTATGGGATATAATTAAATATGGTATAAAGCTTGAAAAGCAAATTGCTAGAGGCAAGTGTTTATTGGATTGCTGTTAACACCTTTGTCAGATAATACCATCATGAGCTTTTATTTTACTTTGCCTTTGGAGAAGTTAAGGAGCCACACCTTATATAGTTTTAAGGACTAATGATAAGCCATATTTCTTATTAAGATTTAATATTCTGCAGAGTCTGACAAGGTTATTTTTTATAATGGGGGAACAGAGGAGTGAAAGGAAAAGGGCTGTTGTTTGCTGACAATTTCCCTTTATAATAGGAATTCTAAAGAATGAAAATGGGGCTCCAGAAGATGAAGAGAATTTTGAAGAAGCTATTAAAAATGTGAACACAGCACTAAATACAACTCAGGTAATGAAAGAGTTGCTGAGGTATTCATATCAACAGGTGTTTTCTAGAGTCCTTGGCTATTAAATGGTTGATTATAAAGATATAAGTTAACATTTTCTAAATGTAGAATTAGAAATAAATACAGAGCCGGATGTGGTGGCTCATCCTGTAATCCCAGCACTTTGGGAGACTGAGGTGGGCGGATCTCAGGAGTTTGAGACTAGCCTGGCCAACATGGTGAAACCCCGTCTCTGCTAAAAATACAAAAATTAGCTGGGCATGGCAGGATGCACCTTTAATTCCAGCTACTCAGGAGGCTGAGGCAGGAGAATCTCTTGAATCCAGGAAGCGGAGGTTGCAGTGACCTGAGATTGTGCCCTGCACTCCAGCAAGGGCAACAGAATGAGACCGTCTCAAAACAAAGAAACAAACAAAAAAATAAATAGAATATAACTGGAAGCTTGTTTTAATATCCTTTTGTTGTCTTGTTAAAGTAGATGCCAGTGCTTCAGCATATAATAGCAGTGCAATAATTTATTTAATATGTAAATATTTGAAATACATGATTTGTGAATCGTAACA
The DNA here is from genome assembly GCA_004027715.1 of Plecturocebus donacophilus. Lineage (NCBI taxonomy): Eukaryota > Metazoa > Chordata > Mammalia > Primates > Pitheciidae > Plecturocebus > Plecturocebus donacophilus. Next base: position 9,998 of record PVKP010033929.1, on the reverse strand, counting down.
GTTTGGGGATAGGAATTACATAATGAAGGTGATATTTTGCTTGTCTAAAGTAGTATTGCCTGAAAAGTTAAATTTTGTTGCCCTGCCTTTGCTTCTGACAGTAATTATTTGGATAGAATGAAAGATGTTCTTAATGACATTGTACACTTTAACAGTTATTTGGAGGATAACTCAGATGCCTTTGATTTTGTTTTGGCTTAGTTGTTGAAGGCTAACCATTGAGGTTTTTGGGGAGCTTTGGAATAACAACTGGTAGTTTAAGTTAGAATTTTCTTATAATTTAAAACAGCAAATATACTGCCTTTCAAGTTAGGAAGGCACATAAGATATTATTACCAACTTTTTGGAGACAACAAGGCAGTGTTGCTAAGTGATTAAAAGTGTGCACTGGCTGAGGCTTGGCACGGTGGCTCACTCTTATAATCCCGACACTTGGGAGGCCAAGGAGGGCAGATCACCTGAGGTCAGGAGTTCGAGACCAGCCTGGTGAACATGCTGAAACCCCATCTCTACTAAAAAATACAAAACTTAGCCAGGCGTGGTGCCGGGCACCTATATTCCCAGTTACTTGGGAGGCTGAGACAGGAGAATCGCTTGAACCTGAGAGGGGAGGTTGCAGTGAGCTGAGATCTCACCACTGCACTCCAGCCTAGGTGACAAGAGTGAGCCTCTGTCTCCAAAAAAAAAAAAAATGTGCTGGCCAGGTGTGGTGGCTCACACGTGTAATCCCAGCACTTTGGGAAGCCAAGGCAGAATGATTGCTTGAGCCCAGTTCAAGACCAGCCTGAACACATAAGAAGATTCATTCTCTACAAAAAATTTTAAAATTAGCTGGGTGTGGTGGCATGCACCTGTAGTCCCAGTTACTGTGGACCCTAAGGTAGTGGGAGGATTGCTTGAGCCCAGGAGGTTGAGGCTGCAGTAAGCCCTGATTGTGCCACTGCACTGCAGCCTGGGCGATGGCGTGAGACCCTGTGTCCAAAAAAAAAAAATGTGCTTTGTGAATCACTTTTCTCTGGTGATGAAAATTTTGTTTTAATTGGGGTTATTGTTAAAAATATATATATATAGTTATCAAAATGCATTGAATTGGACATTTAAAATCTCTGTATTTCACTGAATATAAAACGACAGTTGAAAAGAAAAGGTTCTAATAGTTGGGGAACAGTAAGCTAAATAAACAGATAAAAATGCACCAGGTGCCATGAACAAAATTAAAGCAGAACAAAGGGGCAGAGAGCATGTTGGGAAAATGGGATCTGGGGTTGAGAGACAATTTTAGATAGGGAGCCAGGGAAACTTTCCAAGAGATGTTTAAGCAGAAGCCTGAGTGAAGTGGCACACAGAGGTCTGGTGGAAGAGCTTTTCAGTTGGAGGAGGCACATGTGCAAAGGCCCAGAAGTGGGATGAAGCTTGACTTTTGTTCAAGCATCAGTAAGCAAGTCAATTTGATTGGAATGAAGTGAAAAAGGGGGCAAAAGTGGTAGGAAGGATTTGAGTTTTGAGAGGCAGAAAGGGCCAGATCATAACAAGTCCTTGCAGGCCATTTAAGCATTTCCATCAAGGAAGTGGAGTGAGCTGCTTTATATTCTAAAAGACCATCTGGCTGTGGTGAGGAGAACAGAATTTAGGGGACTGGGAGTGGAAGCAGAGAGACCAGTTAGGAGGTACCACCAAGAAATTTCTTTTTTTCAACACAAGAGTAGAATAAAAGCCTATGATTTGTATACCTTTTTTTTTTTTTTTTGTGAGACAGAGTTTCGCATTGTCACCCATGCTAGAGTGCAGTGGTGCAGTCACTGCTCACTGCAGCCTTTACCTCCTGGGCTCAAGTGATCCTTCCACTTCAACCTCCCAAGTAGCTGGGGCCACAAGCATGTGCCACCACACCCAGCTAATTTACTTTTACATTTGGATAGATAAGGTCTCCCTGTGTTGCTCAGGTTGGTCTCAAACTCCTGGGCTCAAGTGACTCTCCAACGTTGGCCTTCTAAATGCTGGGATTATAAGTATATACCATTGTACCTGACTTTATACTTTTGATTAATGTGTGATGATCTTGCAATAAAATTATGGTTTTAGTTTTTTTCAGAGTGGTTGTCTCAATAGTCACTAATTAGGGTGCAAGCGTTTCAAATTTTTGACAAGATGGAAAATCATGAAACACTAAAAGTCTATAATCTGTTGTATCTTCAGATGTAACTATATAAAATAATTTACTGGGGCTCCTTCTTTATTCCATTTATGGTATAAGAGAATAGGTATTAAATGCTAGTAACAGTGGGCAGGAGAGATCTTTCTTTCCCCATCAAATCTTCATATGGTACTCATTTAAAATAAAATTGTAAACAAATCAGAAGTTTGTATTTGATTACAGTGTGAGAATTCAAAGAATGTATCTGAAGAATTAGCACTGAAAATAAAGATGGGCAAATTCTTAATACTGTGTAAGTAAATGTTTCATGTTCCTTTGTTAGATCCCAAGCAGTATTGAAGATATATTTAATGATGATCGCTGCATAAATATCACCAAACAGGTAACAACAACAAAAGTAAAAACATTGCTGTCTAAACCTTTGGGTCAAAATAAAACACCACTTAATGTTTAATTTTTTTTTATTCTTTTAGACTCCGTCATTTTGGATTTTAGCTCGTGCCTTAAAGGAATTTGTGGCCAAAGAGGGTCAAGGAAATTTACCTGTTCGAGGCACAATTCCTGATATGATTGCAGATTCAGGCAAATATATAAAACTGCAAAACGTGTATGTCACTGTTTTCAAACTATGTAATAGACAAAGTCTGATTGTATTAGAAATAAACATTTTATCATCCTGTCAGAAACCAAATAAAAGTTTATTATAACCTCACTGCTTATAAATAAACTAGGCCAGCTGCAGTTGCTTATTGCCTGTAATCCCAACACTTTGGGAGGCCAAGGTGGAAGAACTGCTTGAGTCCAGAAGTTTGAGACCATCCTAGGCAACATAGCGAGACTTCTGTCTCTACAAATTGAAAAATTAGATGGGCATGGTAGCACACACCTTTAATCTCAGCTACTTGGGAGGTTGAGGCAGAAGGATCTCTTAAGCTCAGGAGTTTGAGGCTGCAGTGAGCCATGATCATGCCACTTCACTTCAGCCTGGGTGACACAGCAAGACCTTGCTTCAAATAAATAAATAAGTAAAAATAAGCTAAAGAACTTAGAGGGCAGATTCTTTTTAGGTTCAAAGCAAAATTGAATGGGAAATACAGAATTACCACATACCCCTAGGAGGCAGATTTGTTTTTTCATATTTCATGATAAATTTAGTGTTTGATCACTTACTCTGTGCTATCAACTGTATTCTATGTATTAAGTAATTTAGAATACATACAAGGTTCACAACAACCTTATGAGAGAGAGATACTGTTATTGTCCCCATTTGACACATGAGGAAACTAAGGTATTGAAAAGGTAACTTATACAGGGTCACATAGCTGGTGAATGGCAGAATCACGATTTGAACCCCAGGAAACCAATACCAGAGCCTGTATTCTTAGTCATGGCCCTATACTGCCTTCTATTTGTAACTTAAAACCATGAAGGGCGTGATGAATTTTTTATCTTAATGTTTCATAATTTAAAGTCTATGACTATATAGATCCTTGCTATCCAGGTATCACTAGCTTGAACCCAGATAGACTATCATAGGGATGGGTCTCAATGAATATTACCCTCGTATAGTTGGGGCATGGTGCAAAGAATCCAGGTCCGCTGGCTTGGTTTCTTTGGGGGCCAAGTAATGTCACACAGAGATGATCTCTGTTCCCCAGACAGATTTCACTCTTTATCATAGTCAGTGTTGAACGAATTTTGGTTTGTTGTGCTAGCCTAAGAGTTCAACTACTTAAAACTTGGGAAAGGTCAATTGAGAATAGAAAGAAGTATGACCTTACATGGGAGGTAGTCGGCTTGAACACTGATGATTGTTAGAGGGTGAAAGGTAAATAGACCTAAAGAAAAGTGTTATAGCTGGGTGCAGTGGCTCATACCTGTATTCGCAGCACTTTGGGAGGCCAAGATGGGTGGTGAAATATGCCACAGGAAACGTTCACAGGTGTTTTGAATAGTTGAAATTTTTAAAGTTTTCCATGGTCTCAGTAGTATAAATAATTATTGGGTAGGGGTTTTTTTTTTCCTTTCATAATAAATGGGGAGAGTATTTTAAAACTGAATCAGAGATAGAGCATGTTTATCTGTGAAAATGCTAAAAAGGCATGGAGGTCAGTTAATTGAACATTGTCATTAATACAGTATTTTCAGTTTTTAAATCACTTGAACCCAGAAGTTCAAGACCAGCCTGGGCAATGTGGTGAAACTCCGTCTTTACAAAAAATACAACAATTAGCCAGCTGTGGTAGTGTACTCTTGTATTCCCAGCTACTTGGAGACTGAAGTGGGAGGATCGTTTGAGCGTGGGAAGCTGAGGCTGCTGTGAGCCAGGATTGCGCCACTGCACTCCAGCCTGGGTGGCAGAGCGAGATCCTGTCTCAAAAAACAAAAAACAAATTTTACATTGGAGATGTACAGTTTTAATGTATTTAACTTTCCTTGGACTTGACTTCCAGGAGATAAGTCATATTCTTCAGTAACATATTTTTTTCAGGTCCTTTGTCACAGAAGCCTAAATAGATCATAGATCCCTCTAGGAGGGCAGTTTTTAAGTTGGGCACTGTTAGAGGGACTCTGGATTTTAGTGGGCACTGAGAGTCTGTCATTAACACTGGAAAGATTCCCAGCTACTCGTAGGTGCTGTTGATAGCATTTCCCTGGCATTTTCACATATCATACATTGTCAGGCCTGTGTCTTTTGATGCAAAGGAAAGAAATTTTTTGTTTACTTCATGATAATTTAAATTTTGCTACTTTAAAATGTGTTAATAATTGCTTTTTGTTCTTTTTCAGTTACCGTGAAAAAGCAAAGAAAGATGCTGCCGCTGTAGGTAATCATGTTGCCAAATTGCTGCAGTCCATTGGCCAGGTAAGCTGCTGGGCACACTGTGCCCATACAGGCCTGAGCACCTAACTCCACCCAGAATGGGTTTAGAGACAGAGGGTGTGGCATTGGCTCTGTGCTTCTTTAGAGGGAGTCCTCATTTGCCTGCCTAATGGGAGAGTTTGTGATAAGGAAACAAGATTATTTTTAAAGTGCTCTCCCAGCTCTTGGAGAAAGCCTCCCTATCTCATAATGATTGTCTTTGTGCCGCACCCTTTGTTAATCTTCTCTTTTAAACTGGAACAGATCTGTATTTATCTCTTTACAGGCACCAGAGTCCATTTCAGAGAAAGAATTAAAATTACTCTGTAAGTCCCCTTGAATTAATTTCCTTATTTTGCTTGATAGAAATGTGCCATAGGGAATGTTTCCAGGTATTTTGAATGGTTGAAATTTTAAGTTTTCCATGGCCTCAGTGGTATAGATATAATTATAGTAAGGTTTTTTCCCTCTCATAATATAATAAATAGAGAGTATTTTAAGACTGAATCAGATAGAGCATGTTTATCTGTGGCAATGCCAAAAAGACATGATGGTCAGTTAATTGAAAATTGTCATTAATACAATATTTTCTGTTTTTAAATTTTAAGTAATTTAGGAAATCTTTTGTCTGAAGACTTTGGCTGTGAAGTCTTGAATCACATGTACATTGAAATATTGGTTTAAATACTCATTTTGGTCTGTGTTAAATGACTGGAATGGAATTAAGAATTTTGCCATCTAGTTTCAGAGTGGTTAGGCTCGTAGGAGTCTTCTCAGTAACTCCTCAGTAGGCCAAAAGCATTTTCTTTTAAGAGTCAGTTTCAAAATCCTCAATCTGTTGTATATGCCATCTGAAGATTTCTTCCCTATAGCTACAGCTCCTACTGCTCCTACGTCCTGTGGAAGTTTATATTTTGCATGCTCCCCATCCTTAAAATAGATTTATCCAAGCTTTCCATTTTATGTCTTCTCCTCAATGCCTGTTTAGGCTCAGTTTTAATGTTTTCTTCCACTACTGATCTTGTATCTTGTTTGTCTATTAGATTGATCTTGAATTAGCTTTGTTATATTAGATTATATGACACTAGATTGAAAGTTTGAACATTTATTATTCTATTCTACTTTGGGGCATTTTTGAAAATTTCAATAATACAAAGCTTAAAAAAAAGTCCTTACCTTTATCAAGAGTACAATTCATAACCCTCTCTCCTTTAGGACTACTTCTCCATAATAATGATTAAAATCGGTTATTTGTAGAGCTGTATCAGGCATTGTGCTAGAGGTGTACTTTATACAGGTGTCACATTTAATCCGTAGAGCAATTCTCAAAGGTAAACAGTATCATCCCCATTTTACACATGAAAACTCAGGTTCAGAGAACCCATCACCTTACTCGGTCTGAACTGGTTGTAGTGCCAGGGATATAAATTTAAGGTGATTTGTGTTCTAGTTCTTTCTCTGCTATTAGAGCTAAGGAGAAAACATTCCTTCACATTCTCATGTCTGAGAGGGGTATATACATAATTCTCAAGGGGGTTTTTTTGTTTTTTTTTTTTGTTTTTGTTTTTGAGACGGAGTCTTACTTTGTTGCCCAGGCTGGAGTGCAATGGTGCGGTCTTGGCTCACTGCAACCTCTGCCTCCTGGGTTCAAGCAGTTCTCTGCCTCAGCCTCCCAAGTAACTGGGATTACAGGCGCCTGCCACCACGCCTGGCTAATTTTTTTATTTTTAGTAGAGACAGGGCTTCACCATCTTGGCCAGACAGGTCTTGAACTCATGACCCATGATCCACCTGCCTTGGCCTGCCAAAGTGCTGGGATTACAGATGTGAGCCACCATACCCGGCCTTCTCTGTTCTTAAAGTCACCTGTGATTCATAATATTCACCTGTCACAGTTTTTACTTCCTTAATATCTTTCCTCTGTTCAGGCAGCAATTCTGCATTTCTTCGAGTGGTAAGATGTCGATCCTTAGCTGAAGAATATGGTTTAGATACAATTAATAAGGATGAAATTAGTAAGTATAATAGCCTTCTGATTCTGAGTTAATTTTAATTAATTTAAAAGATATAAATACTTTGTTTATAATAGTGTTGAATATATGGTGATGATATAAAAGATAATGTAAATATTCATATTCTAATTTTATTCTAAGCTTATCTAAGTAATTATAGTTTATGTATATATGACATGAAACTTAATGTATGCACAAAGTCATATTTAGGTCACCAAGTCCATTGTATGATGTGTGTGAGTTAAACTCAGTACGTTACTACTTTAGTAGAGATTGTGTGACTCCAGCTAATAGTCCTGAAACTCAAGTATATAGTAAATTCAGCCCTTCATTGTTTGTTATATTGGAAATTAACCAAATCATACTGAAATTTTTTTCCTTTCAGTTTCTAGCATGGACAATCCAGATAATGAAATAGTGTTGTACTTAATGTTACGGGCTGTTGATAGATTTCATAAACAACATGGTAGATATCCAGGTAAGAATAGCAGGTGAATTACCAGATATAATAAGATCTTCAATAAAATATTTAAATTGAAAGTGTTCTCAGGGTGTTTATAATAGTGTTGCTTTAATTTCACATAGTAAACAGATTATACCCCAAACATTCCCCAGTGAGGAACTACCTTTTGTTTTTTTAGCATTTGATTTTAAACTATTACAGAGGAATGTTGATTGAATATGTACAGAAGAAAACTTTTTTTTCTGTCAATTTTCCATAGTTTGCTACTAAGACTTCCACTGGGTTTAATTTAGTGTAATAGGAAAGCCACAAGAAGTATGCTGACCAGGCACGGTGGCTCACACCTGTAATGCTAGCACTTTGGGAGGCTGACTGAGGCAGGTGGATTGCTTGAGCCCAGGAGTTGGAGACTAGCCTAGACAACATGGTAGGACTCCATCTCTACTGAAGATACAAAAAATTAGCCAGACATGGTGGTGTGCACTTGTAGACTCAGCTACTCGGAGGGTGAGGTGGGAGGATCACCCTAAGCCTTGGAAGTCGGGGCTACAGTGAGTTGTGATTGCACCACTGTGCTCCAGTCTGGGTGACCGTGGTGCGACTCTGTAAAAAAAAAAAAAAAGTGGCTGGGCCTGGGAGGCCGAGGCAGGTGGATTACAAGATCAAGAGATCAAGACCATCTTGGCCATCATGGTAAAACCCTGTCTCTACTAAAAATACAAAAATTAGCTGAGCATGTGGTGCACGCCTATAGTCCCAGCTACTCGGGAGACTGAGGCAGGAGAATCACTTGAACCCAGGAGTCAGAGGTTGTAGTGAGTCGAGATCACGCCACTGCACTCCAGCCTGGGCAACAGAGTGAGACTCCGTCTCAAAAAAAAAAAAGTATGCTATTAGTTTCTGAACTCAAGAACTCTGAGGTTGTAGGGATTTCTTTGTTCAGTATCTACTTTTTATCTTCAGCAAGTGGAGTCATTGGAGAATTGGCATAATCTCAAAGATCTGTGGTTACTCAAAATATTTTTATTGTGGATGATCATTTTAATTGTGCAGGATTATTGCATAGCAGCACATTCTAGGGGTATCATAAAACCTGTTGCCCCATCCGATGCAGTGTGTCTCCAGAGTTTACAGTCTTTTTTTTTTTTTTTCGAGACAGAGTCTCGCTCTGTCGTCAAGGCTAGAGTGCAGTGGTGTGATCTCGGCTCACTGCAACCTCTGCCTCCTGGGTTTAAGCAGTTCTGCTTCAACTTCCTGAGTAGCTTGGATTACAGGTGCCTGCCCGCCACCACACCCAGCTAATTTTTGTATTTTTAGTAGAGACAGGGTCTCACCATATTGGCCAGGCTGGTCTTGAACTCCTGACCTCAAGTGATCTGCTTGGCTCGGCCTCCCAAAGTGCTGGGATTACAGGCATAAGCCACCCTGCCTGGCCCAGAGTTTATAGTCTTAATGAGCAAACTTACTAGAAGAAAAAAAAGGAATAAACACAAAATACTGCTTTATTTGTATTATTTGATTAGAATTTATTTCAGTTATCACATAGCAAACCACTTCAAAACTTAGTGATTTAAAGCAGTAAATAAAGTCGTGATTTTGTGGATTTCCTGCTCAGGCAGTTCTTGGGGAGTCATGCAGTTGCTTGATGCCTGGGGGTGGAGTCATTCTGAAGGCTTGACTGACTGAGTTAGATATGCAAGAAGACATTTTTACTCATGTAACTAGCACCTTAGTCAGAATAGTGGGAATAGCTGGGGGCTGGTCAAGTATCTCTCTTCATGTGGCTAGCTTGGACTTCCTTTTAGCATGTCAGTTGGCTACCGTAGTTAACATTCCAAAAAACCTAAACAGAAGTTACAAGGATTTTTATGACCTAGCTTTGGAAGTCATATAGCATCACTTCTGTTGTGTTCTATTAGTTTCACAGGGCCAGCTTAGATTAAGAATGGGAGGGAATTACATAAGGATTTGAAGGAGATATTTATTGGGGACCCACTGTGGGAGAATGTAGATCATAGGCTTTGGAGTTAAACATGCTTTCAGTCCAAGCTTTATCACTTACTTTGTCTGTGACCTTGAGTGAGTCACTATTTCCCTTCTAGTCTCAATTCTGTCATTTATGGAATGGTAGTAATAATATCTACTCTTGGATTATAAGGGTTAAATATGTGATATATGAAAACCATTTAACACATTGCCTAGCACCTTATAAGTACCCAGTAAAAGATAGGTATTACTATTATAAGAAAGAGTAGTGATAATAGTTTTTTTATGATTTTTAAAAATAATACCTGAATATCATGTAATTATATTTTTCCTTCCACTAGTAATAATAGACATTATAGTTTAATCATGAAGAACTGCCTGGGGCTGGGCGCAGTGGCTCACGCCTGTAATCCTAGTACTTTGTGAGGCTGATGCAGGTGGATCATTTGAGGTCAGGAGTTTGAGACCAGCCTGGCCAACATGGTGAAACCCCATCTCTACCAAAAATACAAAAATTAG